>PISX010002761.1:0-151767 GCA_004024625.1 Mellivora capensis | reverse complement strand
ATGAGCTGGTGCCACAGTGCCCTCTGGTGTCCAGCCCCACTTTTCTTCCTCCCAGATGGATGCTGCAAGGGGGAGGGTAGAGATCCCATGCCTGTCTCACACCAAACAGTGCAGGGGGCGGGCGGGGGGGGGGGGGTGTGCCGAGACACACCGTCCATGAGCTGATAATCCAGAAGCCACAACCCTGATGGTGAATCCGGCTTGGGTGTGACTCTTCTCCTGAACCGTCCAGGGGAAGCCCCAGCTTTCTTTTAGCTCTTTCTTCACTACACTCAAACCTGGCTCTGCTTTGTGGAGAAGCCTGAGTCCCAGGGTCTCTGGTCTGCCCTGTGCCTTCCAGGGATGGGGAAAGCGGGGATGCCAGGTCCCTTTAAGAGAAGAGAAGGGAAGCAGGGGGACATTTCCAGGACCCCAGTACTGCCCCGTGGTCATTCCTGCACTTTGATCTCCAGCTGTTTGACAGTAGTCAAGCGGGTTCTGCTTTTGCTTCAAGGGCCAGGATTGGGCATCCAGCTCCCAACATTGGTCAGACTCCCCTTCTTGAATTTGCTATTCAGGTCTCATAACTATGTTCGCTGGAGGGAAGTAGCATTGCCTGACCTCCCACCCCAATCCGGGATGGAATGGTAACCAAGGTGTCACAAGAAAATAGGAAGGGACTTCCAGCTTCAGCCACTCCAACAGAACCAACCCCATGCAATGCCCAGCAGACTCTGCCAGCAAGATCATAAACAGTTAACATTTAGAATAGTCCACCACGTGACTTTACAGCCAACCAACTGTTGCCTTTTTGGGCTTACTCTGCAAGAAAGACCCTCGAACCTGAACAGCATCTCTAGAGTATTATTCAAATGTTCTCAAACTGTAGTTTCCTGGTTAACAGCATTAGCATCAGCTGGGCACTTTCTAGAACTCTCTAGAAATACAAATTATTGATGTTCCCACCCCACCCCCCACTATCGATGAGTTATGAACTTCAGGGATAGAGCCCATCATTCTGTGTTTTCTCAAGACTTCCAGGTAAGTCTGATTGTATGTGGGAGTCTGAGAACCACTTTGAGGGAAAATGGAGAGAGGACCCATTATGACCTATGTCGTTTGCTTGACACTTTCTTGTGTATGTTTATGTTGGTCTGGTCAGTTTGGGATGGTCTGAAGTGACACTGAGCTTGAAAGTGGAAGATTTCTCAAACAGCTTTCTAAGTATCCTTGCATAAAATGTCACCATTTTGGTTGAATTGAGTTCCCAGAATTCGTGACACACATCTTATTTAGATGTAAAGACATACCAAGTAAATTATAAAGGAGGCTCTTGGAGTTGCTGCCATTTTGAATTATGTACAGTTGCCTCTGTCCATTTTTGGACCAGAAAATTTGACCATACCTGCTTGAGAAAAGTTGTTCTGAGTTTGCAGCATTTTTTTCCTCTAATTTCGCCGTTTCCCCCAGGTTTGCTGACTTCAGAGGTTTGCTCTATGCAGTTCTGACACAAAGGAAGTGACAAATATCAGTGGGTCGTACCTCCAGTAGGGAAGTGGACTGTGGTGCTCCCCAACTGGAAACATCAGTGGCTCCTCTCCGCTTGGAGGAACGGTCCCTCTGCCTTAGTGTGGCTTTCGAGGTCTGTGCAAATTGGCCCTTAGCCTGCCTTGCCAGGCCTGGGTCCCACACTCTCCCTCACAGGTTTCTCTGTTGAAGTCCAGCCAAACCATCCATGCTTCCCCAAATGCTCTGCCTTTGTTCCATGCTTCTCCCACTGTCTCTTAATTCACAATCTCCTCCCTAACTCCATGAGCTCCTCTCCAACCACCAACGACCCAACCCAGATGCCAGCTTGTCTAGGAGCTCTTTCTAATTCCCCCAGGCAGAGTTAGCCCCACCTTCCTCCCCATTCAAGGCACTGAATATGCAAACACCAACTTTCAGTTAAATATCATGTTGGAGTATACAATTCTTTATCTGCATGTCTGTCTTTCCCGTAAGACTGGGCTCTGCTCCTCAATGGCTGTGATCAGTGCACGGCACATAATAAATGTTCGCTGGAACTTGGTGAACGAATGAATGACGGGTGAGCCCAAAGAAGGGGGAGACTCAGAAGAAGGCGTCTAATGGCAAAAATGCGCAACAGGACAAGTTATCTGCTAACAACAGCCCTTTGTTAGTTGCGCGTCCAAAGCCCCGGCTGGAGGAAGAGGAAAGGCGTCCAAACTGTGCACACGTCACCACTCTCATGCTGATGCAAACTTCAAAGAGGGGCCTCCCTCCTTCCTCGCTGCGAGTGTATCACGGCACCTTAAGAGAGTTACTGTTGGAGGGACTCCATCGGTCTAGGAATGGTGTGAGGGCAGAAAGAATGTTGCAGCCCATTGTTTTTAGCTTTTTGCTTAGACTAAATAGGCCTAAGAATGTAGAAGGATAATTGCCTACCTAATAGTCACCAGAAACTTATTCATGACAAGGTTCTAGTACCAGCTAGTGGGTTTCTCCTGCTGTTTTCTTCGCACAGCATGGTACTGACTTGGCAACACCATTGTCAAAGGATACGTACTCCAAGAAAATTGCTTTAGCTAAAATATGAAGGACACATGAATCCAATGGAAATCTTTCATTTTTAGGGAGTTGTATCTCATAGGCCTTTGTCGAATTTTCCTTTTTTTTTTTTCCTCCTAAGGCAGTATTTCTCCTTTTCGTTTTCATCTTGCTTACATAGGTGGTTGACAACATTCCCAGAAGGCTGACTGAATTTATAAAACTGATCCACATCTGTAGTGAGGAGTCCATAAAATGAAAGGCTTCTCAGTTTGCTTCTGTAAAATGCAGAAGCCTTCATCAGGCTGTAATAGCTCAAGTGCCAGCTCCTTCTTATATTTTCCAGGAATAAATCAAAATCCAGAGAGGATTCAGAGACGATTCGAATCAGCGAAGCATAACTAGGCACCCTTTATTACATACTCACTTTGTGCCAAGAACTTTCAAAACGTGATCTCATTTAATCCTCACAGCAACCCTGTGGGGTAGGTATTTTTAATCCTCACTTTGTAGACATGGAAACCGAGTTCAGAGAGGTTAAGTAACTTGCATAAGGTCACACAGCTAAAAAAGTTGCAGACGTGGATTTCTGTGTGGAGCTATTTGATTCCAAAGCAGTATTTCTTAATCATTATGAAGTTGTCCAGGTACAGCCCATAGTAACTGAACCCATAAACACTGTATGAAGGCCCAGCCAGGCTCTGACTCCAGGCTATCATGGCGTGTCTTCCTGTTTTTCCATAGAAACTGGGAAGCCTGCTTTTTATGGAAAGATACTAAAAATGTTGTGAAAAACCATTTAAAACGCCATACAGGTGCATGTGACCCGTCTGATCTATGGGGTCCCTGTGGGAGCAGCTGAGGTCTTTGTGGTGACTGCTTCTCAGTTCAAGTCCCCTATTCTGTCCTTCTCCTTCCCTCTCTGAGAGCACTGACTTTGAGAGCACTTCTCATTAAAATTATGTACCTGATTTTCTATCCCTCAGGCTGTCTTCTCTGGAACTGAACCTGTTGTGCAAAAGAAGGCAGAAAAAAATTGTGAATATCTGAACATTTTACCCCAAAGAAAAAGTTAAAAAAAAAACCACTACGTTAATGGATCAGAGTGAATTTACTGGATTAAACAAAATTTACTTCTCTCTTCCTCCTCTTGTGCCCATTGATGTTCAGCAAAGTGAAGCTCATGAGGAAGTTTCAATCAGTCATGGATAAAGAAGCTACAGGCATACATGCACGTGTGTGTAAGTGAGCAACGCCGCTCTTTCTGCTTTTAAAACCGTCTTAACCTAAAACGGCTGTGAGCCGTGGTGTGCTGGTAAAGGACAACGGGCTGCAGGCAGGAGGGGAAAAGCCCCAATTTACAGCGTAGCCGATTTCCATGGTGCATATACTACCCCCCCCCCCCAAGCCGATTTCAAGATACCTAAGTGAGGTCACTAAATGCTGGCTGGGAAGAGATGCTCGCAGTCAGCTCTCTTGAGTAGGAGCGAGTAAGGACTCCAGGACCCCACTGGTCGTGAGTTCCCTACCTGTGGGCAGCAGCTTCAGCCCTCCGCCAACTGATACAACTCAGTCCAACAGATTGCCTGAGCACCTGCTATGCTCGGGGTGGGGTGCCCCTTCCCATGAGACGCTTAGAGAAGACGATGTTCCACCATACAGCCGCGTAGAAACTTCACAGGGATTCTGCAGAGCAAACACCTGCCCAGGGGGAACATTGGAGAAGTCCATCGCCCTTTATCTCCTTTTCTCCTGGGACCTGCACATTCCAGAGACAGTCGCATCCATGGTCCCTGGTCCTGGATCTCTGCCTCCTTCATCTTTCACTCATAATAACCCTCTCTGCGTATTGTAAGCACAAATGCCCCTGGGACACAGATGAAACACTTTTGCATTTCTGGATGATATTATCTCCCTCCGGAGAGGATTCCTATTATTTCTGGAAGGTGGAGTGGGGGCGGAGCACATCTTCCCATGCCCAGGAACTGAGCTTTCGTGAGTCCTTGGGAGTCTCGGTCTGTTTTTGTTTGCCCTTCCTCCTGGGATAGCACCCTTCAGGGATCCCACCTGAGAGTCCTGGGCCCTCACCAAGGCCTCTCCTCCCTAATGGGTCTTGAGTTCCATTTTTTTAATCTCCCCCCAGCCATGAGACTCTGCTCAGATTCCCCCCCCCCCGCCCCTTGCAGGGAAGGGCACCGCCATACGTTAGGCTCACTTCTGTGTGCTTCCTTTGGCTCCCGAAGACCTGGTCACCTTGTCAGCCCCAAATATTACCTTTCTTCCTGGCCTGTGGCCTCCTGTGGCCTGAGCTCGGCTCAGCTTCTATGCCTCCCACTTGCCGCTGTCCTCTTGGCCCCTCAGCCTCCAGGACAATGCAGCATGGGGACTGGCGGCATATGGGAGCGCCTCTGCTACCTTCTGAAGTGTTTTCCTTCTTTCTGGGAATGCAGACCGTCAAGCCCGGTGGCCTGGGTTGCTGGCCCTTCAGTGGCCTCCCTCGGGCAGTTCTGTGAGCCCACCTCTCCTCATGGGGGAGGCTGGGGCTGAGAGGACCTGGGTCCATGACAGCTTGAAGCGGAAGATACAACCCCTGATTTTTAAGTGTTGGCAACAGATCTAGTTTTTAAAATATATTGTGTGATCCAACTCTTAAGAGCCAAACAAAACACAGCCTTAGGCCAGTTTTGGCCTGCAGGCTGCCAATTTGTGACCTCTGGTGTATTGGAATGCAGGAGAATGAGAGCTACACTGTAAGAAGGCCCCCACTCAGCTCTGTCTTGGGTTTGTAGACTAAGTGGAGTCTGAGGGACCAAGCATGCTGGGCGACCTTTGGTCGGCCACCTGGGGACAGTTGCTGAATCTGCCTTTTCCTTTTTCTCCCCCCTCCCCCCCTCCCCTCACCCCACACCAAATTGGTTTCCCATTCTTGGCTTCCTAAAAGGAGAAGGTGGTCCTTCGAGGTCTGTGGAGAAAGCACGGGGCCTGGAGTCGACAGATGTGGGTTTGAATCCGGTGTCTGCCACCCATCTGTTGTATAACTTCAAGTAAGTCACCGAACGTGCTTTGGGTCTAAGTTTCTCTGAATGTTATTAATATTATCCTTATGGGATTCCGCTGCGGGGATTAAATGAGATAGTGGTGTGGATGTGGCCAGTGTGTGGCAAATATTCAATGTGTCCCTTTGAAACCAGCTTCCACCTCCCCTTGGCCTCCCTTCCCCCAGCCCCTGTTCAGGCCTGCAGGGCCTTTGATCTGCTGTGTTTTCAACCCTGGGTCCTTTGGTATTTCCAAACCAAGACAGAGAGACAGCACTTGTCTACTCCCCACACTTCTTCACTGTGATATATCTCCCTGAGGAGCCAGCGAGCTCCAGCCCACAGACCAGCAGGGCAGCCCAACTTCACCCTGAGCTACGAGATTGATTTCTGGGAAGATGCTGCTTGGGGGGAGAGAGGAGGCTGAAGGATCATTTCCACATAAAGCTTAAAAAAAAAAAGAGAGAAAATAATGGAGTCATCCAGTGTCACTCTGGACTCTTCGGTTTCCTCCACTTTCTCCAACTTTGGAAGAAAGATAACAAATGGATTTATTCATTGGTGAAGGCTTCTAGATGTCACAAGTACAGGGAAATACTGGCTGTGGGGCCCTACCAGTTAAACAATGCTGGCCGTATTTTTTGTTGTTCTTGCTGTTGTAGTTGTTTTAAACAAACAAAACAGAGTGAAGTAGGTGATAAAGGGTTGAGAACTGCCCCCTCGCCCCGTTTCTTCTGGGGTTCAGCAGCTCCTGAAAGCAAAGAACTGTAAATATTTTAGGAACACTTCCCATCCCACCCCAACTATTGACTGATTTTGGAAAAGACCATGAAAGTGAATACTCTGCGTGCCTCCAGCAGAGCCGAAGAAAACAGCCAGAATTCGAGGAAACAGCGAGCCGGGGAGAGGGGAAGAAGCGCACGTTAAGACCAGGAACATGCCTCGTTCAAGGACACTGGGCGATCTCTAAGGTCTTCCTTTGACCCACGTCCCTAGCCTCCAGAGCTCTAGATTATGATTCCACAGGGTGCGTGGAGGCAAAAACAAAAAACAAAAAAACACAACCAAGGATTCTTTTGAAAGCCTCTTTGTTAATTTTCATTAACTTTAGAGAAGAACTTGTTAATTTGGTAGAAGGTGAATGGACTATTCACCAGGGATTATTAAAAACTCCTTGAAGGCTCATGGAAGCCCGGGGAGGTCAGTGTGACTGATTCTATATCTGGTGGCCCCAGTGGCCGAATTCAGGCTCATTCTTTCCTTCGCTCCCACTGCGGTGGTGTCCCCCGGCTGGAAGAAAACCCTTCCTCCGAAAGGCACTTCGTTGCGAGCGCCTCTAGATCCCAAAGCTCACACGTAGCGATGTGTGCAAATTCTCTTTGAGCTTTCATCGGGGAGAATTATATAATAATATCATATGATTTTGCAAGAAGTTCACCAGGGCTGTTTCAAAGGCTGTCAGCCAAGACACTGTTCAGACAGGGAGGCGTCAGAGCTGCCACTACAAAGTGGATGTTAATTACCTAAAACAATGTGTGTAATAGGCAAAGAAAAAACAGGACCTGCTCTCTCAGCTCCAGCTACTCATCTATTACAGGGCCAACTGCACAGTTATTTAGCCCGGGGGGAGTCATAATTAGCCGGTTTGCAAATTAATAAGACCTTAAAAAAAAAAAAAAAGAAAAAGGCTACCAAGGGAAAAAGAATGGTGGGAAACTTTATATCTCTGATTCTCCAGGAATATATTTACCCTGCAATTACCTAATTAAGTGTCCAAACTTCGCTTAATATATGCTGTATACATTCCGCCCGACTGGGGAGGCTGGGCAGAGCCCAGACCCCGGGTGGGGGGGGCGTGGCGAGCAGTCAGAGGAGATCCGGAAGAGCAGCCTATAGGCCTGTTTCTATCTTAAACCCGAATTGCTTGTCTGGTATAAGTTTGCGAATGCTAATAACCGTGCTTAATTACGCCAGGGAAATTAAGACTTACCCAGGTGAACCATATGCTGTACCATGCTGGTTCTTAAAAAGCTGAGGACCTGGTGTGACTCAGTCCGGGTAACAATGGATAATACCAAGCCTAGGACGCTGTAATTAGCGCTTTAATCCTATTGGCCTTTAATAACAAAATGGACTTAATGAATGGGTAGTCGGTTTTGTTTGGTGGAGGGTGCTTTCTCTTGCAATAATGAAAAACTTTTTTCTTCTTCTTTCTGTTTTTCCTGTTGGCAAAGGACGTTTTAAGATGAAAGAAGCCTCGGCTAACTGGAGGACGTGTGTTGTAGCACGCTTAACCAATTCATGGAATTACTCCAGATCCTTTCGGTTCCAACTTAGGAGTTTCCACATACAGGGTACAACCATGACTACTATTATAATAAATAAATTGCAATGACCACTAATTCAACATTCATTGTCTTGGGCACACAAATTATTTTAATCTGTGTATCAACACGTACAGAAATGCAAAGGGGTGTTATGAATTCCATATTAAAGACGAAGGATTTGAACTTCAGAGGGGTTCTGAGGTTTGCTCTGGATCATAAGTGAGAGAGGATTTGAATCTAGGCAACCTGTCCTCAGAGTTCTTTGCTCCATGCCCCTGACCGCAGGAGTCTCTTGTGAGGATTAAGATTCAGTCTACACGTGGACCAAAGAGTCACAGTCAAGTTCTCTGAGCTGATTTTGCTGCGATCTGTTGACCTCATGAGGTCATTGAAAACTTCAGCCTAGTGAATGCGGCTTTGGCCCCCCCTACTGACAACGTCGCCAGTTTTCCAAAGAATGTGACCCCGATTTACTGGCTGACTCCTGACAACAGACAAACAGAACTTCATGAATGGCGCTTATAACTTGAACTTGGGGAAAATGAAAATCCCAACGAATGGACTGAGGAGAACCGATGAGTCACCAGTAAGAATAGGTGTGAAGGGTCAAGGTGGGCCCTGGGAAAGGGGCACCGTCAGCGAAGGAAAGGGTTGGAAGCAGGAATGTGGAGATGCTTCAGACCAACGCTGGCCCCTTGATCATTTTATGGAGGGTCAGACTGTGCAGCAAGGGACGACTGCCCCTCCCCCCATGCCAAATCACAGATGGTCATGCTGGACTGGACGGAAAGAGGGAAGATACGGGTGTCTGTCATCTCCACGGGCAGGCTTCTTTCAGTTTTGCTCAACATGCTAACACCAGTACCTTCAACGATGCCTGGTGCATGGCGGGTGCTCCAAGACACATGTCCAGT
This sequence comes from Mellivora capensis, assembly GCA_004024625.1. Taxonomy (NCBI): domain Eukaryota; kingdom Metazoa; phylum Chordata; class Mammalia; order Carnivora; family Mustelidae; genus Mellivora; species Mellivora capensis. The sequence continues at coordinate 142,962 of PISX010002761.1, read as the reverse complement.
GAATGACTAAGTGAGGAAGAGAACCTCTCTTCTCTCAGTGAGAGAACGCTACTCCATGAAAAGCAGCAAGTGTCTGTGATTGACAGATTGAAGCATTTCATGCCCTTGTATGTGTGAGTTTTCTATCAGGAGTGATTTTCCAAATTTTGTTTTTTAAACCATTCTTCTTCTTGTAAATTCTTACTCAGCCTTCAGAACTCGCCCCATCATTAACTCTGTAGCCTGCAATGACCCCCTGGGAAAAGTAATTGCTCCTTCTCTGTTCTCTTAGGACTCTGTACATCCATCCCTTTCCCAGGAATAGCGCCTTTTTTTTTTTTTTTTTGTAATAATCCTTTTAGACATCTGCTTCTATCACAGGAAATGGATGCCGAAAATGGATGAAATGATTATTGGTTCAATTTAGTGGAAATGCATCAAATCTAGTACCCACAAACTAGACTGTGAACCCCTGGAGGAAAGGGTTATGAAATAATTAAAGAAAGTATCCAGGCTTTTCAGTTAGAATGACGTCAGCGGCAAGTAACAATGATCTCGTCCCCAAGCTGCCTTAACCCATATTCTTCAAAAAGAGAAGCCCTGGCAAACAAAGGAGAAGCCTCGGGGCTGACTCATTCAGTGGCGTAATGCTATCGCCAAGTCCCCGGTTCTTCCCGTTTCTCTGTTCCGCCATCCTCCTCATCGTCTTTCAACCTCAGACCGAGAGCGGACTGGCTGCAGCACTAAGTCTCGTATCCAGATGTGACAACATTCACAGGAAGACAAAGGACTGCTTCCTTCAAAGGACTTTCTCCTTGGAATCAAGAACCTTTCCCAGCAGTGCCTTACCAGACTGTCCCCCGCAGCTTGTCTCATAACCTTTCCTTCTTCAGTCGCCAGGAAGTGAAGTAGAATCATTCTTGGATCTGTCAGCCCCAACCCAGATGACAGAGGTGCAGTCAGCTCTCCCTGCCTGGGGCTGTGCGGGTACTTAGATATAATTAAGGTTCTAGAAAGGAAGACGGAAACTGGATGCTGGAAGAGACAACCTTAAATGGGCAACCCATTTACAGAGTGGCAGAGGGTAGGTACTAAATGAATGTGGCAGGAAATAAAGGGTCAGTAAGACCCGAGAGCTCCTTGTAGACACAATTCTGAGGTAAAAGTTGAAGGCAATTTTGTCTGTTTCAGGTAATGCCAGCGTGTGGATTTTCAAATCAACCACTGATTAGCTGCTTAACTGGTGAGGTAGGTATTGGTTCAATCACTTGACACATGGCTTGTACTTTTCTTAGATTCCTCCCAGCCTCCAGTGACACAGGGTGGCGCCTGTCAGGTTGCAAGACAATCCAAAGAGATCAAATGATGTGCCCAAGGCAATACAGCCCCAACACATCCACTTCTAACATTGCATTTTCTTCAACCTTTTATTATAGGGAATAGGTTTTGTTGTTTTTTTTTTTTTTAAACATGATCACAGACACCCTTATAGTTTTACTTTTATAATTGTTGTGGGGTGAAAAAAATATATTAATAGTTGACATCAGAATTTTTCTTAAGAAGTAACCTGTTTTTAAGAACAATACATTTAATTATATGCAAAAGACAGAGCACATGCACACACACACAGACACACACACACACACATCCGGACAGCTTTGCATTAAACATAAGCGGGAATTTGGAAGTGATGAGAGGCATAAAAGAAACGGGGGGAATCAGAAACAGAGGTGAAATTTTTAAGAACAGAGATGTACTCATTTTTAAGACATGGTAAGTGCTTAGATGAAATTACTGTTCTGTGTTCTCAAAACCTTCATTAAAATCTTCTATACACACAGAGGTATTGTGTGTAGAGAAGGGGGTAAATTTTAAGACCAGGGCAAAAACCTTCAGAACAGGGAGAGAAGAAAAATGTACACCACTTTAGCTACACACTGATCAAGGGTGTCAAATGCAGTCCTTAATTACTTTTATTTTTAGGTTTTTGACTCTTCAAGATAAAAGGAGTTCCCTCTTTCCCTAAGGAAAGAGCTGACCTTGGAGCATCCTGAAGTATCACAAGAAGGCGGTAACATGGGACATTAGCGTGAAAATAGGGACTGGGTTAAGAGACACTTAATCAAGCCAGCAGAGAAGTTCAAGGTTGAGCAATGAGAGGAAACCAGGACATTTGCCCCTCACCTAAAACCCCCTCACTACACTATTTTAAGAACACAAGCAAAAGCATGTTTGATGAAAGAAAGATTAAAAGTACCTATCAATTAAACACATCAATAGCATTTTTTTTTAAACAAAAAGTTGGGACATTTCTAACTCACATAGCAGGGAGCTACTATGTTTTGCAAAGAAAGAAACCTTTCTGGTCAATAAGAACATGAACATTTTGCCAAAATGCACGGCTGGCAGCTCAGAAACTAAAATATACTTACACGTATTCACGTGTCATCAACGATATTGCCAAAAACATAGACTCAAAATACATAAAGAGAAAAGGTCAGAAAGGCAAGGAAAAATCCATTTGAACACGAGGGGAGAAGAGATCATTAAGCAATCTTTCTTTGAAAGTTAAGAAGCAGCAAAAGAAAATGGGGAAAAAATAGACAAAATGATTATTTAGTTCAATTTAATGGATATATATTAAACTTAATACTTACAAAGAATATGCATTCTTCTCAAGTTTCTTTGGGAAAACAATCACTCTCTAAAGAAAAATCTCAAAAAAAAGCCCTCTTTCAAATTAGAAAATTTATAGAAATATCCTTTGACCACAATAATACAGATTTGAAACAAAAATAATAATCCTAAAATAACAATGGAAGTATATTTATGGGAAATTAAAACATTAATCTAAACAACTCCTGAAAAATGGAGAAAATCTAAACTGTAATTATGGGCTATTTAGACAAAACAATGGAAATTTATCAAACCTGAAGAGATATGGTCAAACTTGCACTTGGAGAAAAGACATACCCTTGGATTCTCGAATGAATGAAAATAAAAATAAATGAGTGGAGAACATCCAACCAAAAAAAAAAAAAAAAAAAGCACCAAACCAAACCAAAACAAAACAAAAACCTAAACCAAAACCAAATAAACAAAACAAAACAAAACAAAAACTTAAAAAGAAAATAATAAAGTAGCCTTAAAAAAGTAGGCATTGCTCAAAACAAAAGCACAAATCAATTAGATACAAAAGGAAAAAATACTCAGTAGAATTGGAAATCTGAGAACCACTTATTTGAAAAGCCAAAAAAGAAAGTTTTATAATTTTACGATTTATAATTTTAGAATTAAAATAGTTCATTAACGAGTGCAGCAGTAAATAATCAGATCAGTGAAATGTAATAAAAGGTCCAGAAACCTAATTAAGTATAATACAAATCAAGGATAAAACAATCTAACATCTTAAAAAAAAGAAAAGATATTGGAAAACAGACAAATCGTGGATTTAAAAAAAACCATTTCCCTACCTCACACTATACAATAGATAAATTCCAAAATAGATTAAAATTCTAAGTGTGGAAAATACAGCCATAATCTGGAAGGATATATGGGGGATCAGGGAATGCTGCTACCTCCTGGAGCTCCTGTACTTATGAGTTGAGAGGGCCTTCGGGGCATGGCCACTGAAGCAGGATTTAGCTTCTAAGTTTAAAGTTATTTATTTATGTATTCAATCAGTAAGGAATGTCTCCAATGTCCAAGTGCTATTAAAGGCACTTGGGGAACAGTGGTGAATAAAACCGAGAAAGATCATGGCCCTGCCAGTGTGGGAGACAGATAAGAGAGAATAATAAATTAATACATAAGTAAACTTTACAGTTTTTTGAAGGTGATGAACTATAGAGTTTCTAGAAAGTGATAAGGTAAATATGCATACAGCACTTTTTCTTTATTTTCTTTTAGGAGACTGGGGGTGCAGAGGGTGGGTTGCAGTTACAAATAATCTGATCAGTGTAGGTCTCATTGAGAAGGCAACAACAGTGGCAATCTGGAAAGAGGTAGGGAAGGCAGTGTGCCTGTCCCCGAGAAGAATGTTCTGGGGAGAAGGAGTGGCGGTACAATGGCCCAAAGGTAGGAACTTATCTGGACCATTCAAGGAGTAGCAAATGGAAACTTGTGGCTGGAGATGAGCTAGCTAAGGACAGAGCACTTGGAGATGAGGCCAGGAAGTCAGTGGGGCAGGAGAGATCATGGCAAAGTCATTGACTACTCCAAGAGGGACAGAAGTCATTGACTACTCCAAGAGGGACAGGAGGCATTGAAGTGGTTTGAGTAGAGAAGGGACAGGATCTGCTGTGTTTGAACTGGATCACTGAGCTGTTATGTTGAAAAGAGACTGTAGGAGGCCAAGAACAGAGGCGAGGACATCAGTCAGGAAGCTACTTCAGTCATTCAGACAAGCCATGAGGGCAGCATGTGTTAGGTGAACCCAGTGAACACGGTTAGAGTCCAGATACAGTGTAAAGGCAGAGTCAGTGGGATTTCCTGAGAGATTGGATGGGGAGTGAGTGGGGGGAGATCATGCCAAGGATGCCTTCCAGCTATGTTGGCCTGAGCATCTGGAGCCCCTAGGAAAATGGATAAGTCTATAAGTGGGGCAAGTGTGTAGGGTAAAAGTCAGGATCCCGTTTTGGACAGGTTGAATTTGGAGTGTGCCTTAGACACAGTGCAGGAGTCCAAAGGCAGCTAGATGGAAGAGTGTAAAGTTCATGAGAAGGGTCTGGCCTGGAAACAGGGATTGGGGTAGGCTCAGTGTCTAGTAGCTCAGCCATAACAAAATATCACAGACTGGGTGGCTTAACAGATATTTTTTTGTTCTGGAGGCTGGAAGCCTGAGATCAGAGTATCAGCATGATTGGTTTCTGGTGAGACTGTCTTCCTGGTTAGTAGAGGACCACTTTCTTGCTGTGTCCTCAAGTGGCAGAGAGAGGAGGGGTGGGGGGAGAGATCTTCCTCTTCTTATAGGGTCACAATCCTATTGGAGTAGCCCCTAACTTCATGACCTTACTTAATCTTAATTACGTCCTAGAGCCCCCTATCTCCCAATATGGTCACATTGGGGGTTAGGGCTTCAACATGTAAGTTTTTTGGGGGAGGGACACAATTTCGTCCATAGCTATTATAAACAGTATTGAAACCCATGAGACCTGATGAGGTGACCAGGGGAGTAAGAGTAGATGGGAGCAGAAGAACAGCCAAAGCATCATATAAAGTTATTTAAAAAGCAAATGACACACTGGGGAGAAAGTTGGGCAAAGGACATGAACAGGCGATTCTCAAAAGAAATTCAAAGGACCCATAAACATACTATGCACTATTACATCTCATTCACCATTAGATTAATGCAAACCAAAAGATTCATGAGAGGTTATTTTCCTCAATCAGATCAGTCAAAATAAAAGAAGGAGGATCATGGCCTGGTTTGTGGTATTTGGGGGAAGAAGTGATTTGTGCATCATCAGTGAGAACATAAGTAGCTAGCTTTACTACAAGGCAGTCAGGTATAAGATACAAAGGTTTAAAAATAGGCCACTTGCATGACAAATGTATGGTGTCAGAAGTCAGAGGTTATCTGAGGGAAAAGGGAGGTGTTTGTGATGCAGATGGGTGCGGGGGTGTCTAGGGTGCTAGTAACATTCTCTTTCTTGGTCTAGATGGTGGTACACGAGTGTCCACTCTCTGACAATTCATTGAGAAACATTTTTATGCATGTAGTTTATACTTCAATACAAAATTTAAAAAGTAATGCCTCTCATTTGACATAGAAATTCTCTCCTTCAGGTACAGCAGTTGCCAGCTGAGCTCAAGACCCAAGCAGGGAACACTTGCTTCTCATCTCTCCGGCCTGGACTTCTCGAACTGAATCTCCATATACATTCAGAGTTGGGCTTCCTACAAGGATTATCTATGAAACATGAGCCACATTTTCAAAGAAATGGGCTTAGCAACCAGAAAATGAATTCTATTGTTAAGGCAAAACAAGCTGCTGATAAGGAGAGATTGCCTAACTGGCCTCATTCTTTTCCTTCAGGTCCTGTGTTAAATGTCACCTCCCCCAAGAATTTTCCCTGACCACTGCCCTCACCTTTACCCATTCTTCTCAGTCAGAGTGCCCTGTTTTCCCCACAGCCCTGCTCATGGTGGATGGGTGACTCTGCTACGCTTTGGTTTCATACTTGATGAGCATGAGCACTACAGTATGCTTAGAGAAGCACCTGGCACATAATAGGTGCTCAATAAACACAACACAAATGAGCATCTTATTCTCAATCTCCCCCTTTCCCTATCTTTAAAAGAAACAAGAGAGATATTCTATGTTTAAATTCTCTTAAGAAAAAGATGTAATCATTCTGATGTCTCTGAGAAAAGATTTTCAGATCTAGCTCCTGGGTAAGTAGATGGTCACAGGGAAGAGAACACGGGCTTCGGTATTGAGAAACCCAGATCAAGTCTCATTTTTACTTCTTAATAGCTGGGTGACCTTGGATAAGTTTCCAAATATCTTCAGGTTTATCTTTGTCCTACATAGTGTGCAGGGTGATAGTGTCTATCTTCCAGGCAGGTACTCAGATAATTGATCATTTAATTTGGGACATCTTTGAGGGTGGAAAGGGACTCAATAATGCTACTGGGACAGCTGTAAATGAGACCATCTTGGGGTGGGGACCAAGGATGTACATTTACCCTCCTGGTAAGCCTGCTGTCTGCTTCAAATGAGTTAAAGAGCTAAGGGACTCAGTCAGTGGGATTTTCATCCCAATGCTTCTCAGCTGGCTGTACTTTGGGGTAGTAAGGTTCTAGAACAGTGGTTCTCAACCTGGCTGCCTTTTGGAGTCATCCAGGTGCTTGAGAAATCCCAGATGCTGATGTAATTGGTCTTGGGTATAGCCTTTGCATCAAGATGATTCAAATACGCAGGTGACAGCATGGGGTAGCCGGGCATGAATCCTGTTGTGTTATGGGCTCGCCTTCATTCCTCAACTACCCTTCTCTCTCTTTTTTATCCTGATAAAATATACGTAACATAAAATTTACCATGTTCGCCATTTTTAAGTGTCCAGTTCAGTGGTGTTCAATGCATTCACACTGCTGTGCGACCATCCCCACTGTCCATCTCCAAAACTTTCTCATCCCTCCACACCGAATCTCCATAATCATGAAATGCTAACTCCTTCTTCACCCACTTCCCTAGTACCTGGTAATTTCCATTCTAATTTCTGTCTCTGAACTTGGCTACTCTAGGAACCACACGGAAGTAGAATCATCCAGTATGTGTCCTTTTGTTTCTGGCTAATTTCACTCAGCAGCCCGTCCTCAAGATTCTTCTGTGTTGCAGTGTGAATCAGAATTTCCTTCCTTTTAATGACTGCATAATATTCCATTGTGTATATAGCACATTTCACTGATCCATTCATCCTTGGATGGACTCTTGGGCTGCTTCTGCCTTTTAACTGTTGTGAATAATGCTGCCATGCACACGGGTGTGCAAATATTTGTCTGAGTCCCTGCTTTCAAGCCTTTTGGGTCACACCCACACGGGGAATTCCTAGGTCATCATCCTCCTCTCAACCACCATCTCCCTTGCTATCATCCAACACATTTTTGTTTTAACACCTGTTGTTTACTCTGCACCTAGATCACCCAAAATCTCCACAGGGATCAGGCTGAGGAGAACTTGCATAAAAGGAAGGAATAATGTGTAACTTAATGGTCTCTGAACAGAGCAAAAATCAGTCACAGGTTTGCAAAGTCCCTGAGCCTGGAACGTTCTGTACCTGTGGTAAGGCTTTCACTGATAAAGCACGGGGGCTGCAATGCCAAGTAGGCCGAGCTCACTTCGAATTGATTCCATGAGAAGTTGGTTTCCTGTCTGAGCTCATGGCTGGGATGTCTCCAAGCCATTGCTCCTCTGGAGACTGGCCCTCCTGAAGCTGGGAGGTTGTGACAGGTCTGGAAAGAAAGGGCTTTGATTCTGCCTTCTTTATGACATAAGCAATAAACTGTGGACTTGCAGGGGACCTCCTGGGACCTTCTTTTTCTTCTTGATGATGGTTGGATCTCCAGACTCAGGAGGGGCCTTCCTTCTCTGTTTATAGCAGCACATCCCGCCAGAGAAGCTGTGGGAGCAATAGGGCCTGTGTTCTCGGAGTTCGATGCTGATATTTACATCAGAGGGTATAGTTCCCTGAGCCCAGAAATCAAGCTCATGACGGTGCTAGGCAATGATGATCTTCACATACGGTGAAAATCAGTCAACCTTGACATTGGAAGTCCTGATTAAACCGATTCCAAACTTTCCGTGACAGAACTAGTCATCCTTGAAACCCAAGATAGAAGTTTCAGGAAGTGAGACAACACCCAGCAAAGAGCTGCTCCAAATGGGAACTCTCTTGCAGTCCCCGTTTCTGGAACTCCTGGCCTGCATCTCATCAACAGTCATGTCTTTCCTGCAAGGATAGTTCCTGAGCACTGGCCATGGGACAGGCTCTGTATTTTGATATATTTATGATCAGTGATATCAAGGCAAATAGATCCCCAAGTTCCCCCATCAACCTATGTGTACAAACACGGTCACGCTAACTCAAATATGGCTGGTTTGTGCCTGCAGCTGGCAGCCCTCTTCCCTCCACATCTCCTTGAGTTGTGTCAGGGAGCCCCGGGGAGCGTCTCATGTGCGCCCCCAACAGGACCCTCGCGGGGTGCTTCTCCCTGCCCCACTGCACCACACTGTTTAGGGACTATCTCAAAGGCAGAGCCACTGCCGCCACTCATTCTAATTCCTCAGACACTGACTCAGCACCATCTCTACCCTGTGCTTGCAATGCCTTGAGATGTACAGAACTTCCGAGCCCCCAAATGTGCCCTTTCTGCCTCAAGTACTCCCCTAGACCTCACCTCTCTCCATCTGACGAACTCCTAGTCCTTCAACAAGATCCAGTTTATGTGACACGTATGAGAAGACTTCTCTTCTCTCATTCATGCAGTTACAGGGAAAACCCAAGTTGCCCAGACCGTAGAGACAAACAGAACTGGCCTTAGTCTGCCCTGCCACTCGGCAGTTCTGTGACTCAGTCCAGCTCCCTGTCCTTCATCTGTAAACAGGGGCAACACAGGTCCATTCTTCAGAAGAAGGTCCAAAGGGACAGTGAGATAATACAGGAGGAATTTAACAGTGTCCTGGCCCCAGGGACACATTCAGCATACCACAGTCGTTGGGGAATTCCGGCGGACCTACGCAGCATATAGATGGGCTTACTTTATTTTTTATTTTTATGTATTTATTTATTTTTTATCATGTTATGTTTGTCACCACACAGTACTCTATTAGGTTTTGATGTAGTGTTCTGTGATTCTTTGTTTGCGTGCACTTTAAAAATGGAATGAGTTCACATATTCAAAGAGGGAAAGTTTAAACCTTAATTCCTATGCTAGGACCACCACCACCAAACGTAGATTCTGGCCCCACTTCCTACCTGTGCCTGATGTGGGACAGTCACCTTTCAGCCTACCTGGGGTCTGCCTACCCCGGTTCCACATTCTCCACGTCCATCCTGTCACATGGGTGGCCCCTGACCGAACAGGTACCTTACTGTACCCCACTCTGAGAGGTTCATCACCAGCTGGAGCAGCACCCCACTAACCTCCTCTCCTTCACTCTCCCCTGCATCCTGCACCCCTCACCCTGCCTGCATCTTCTCCTCCAGGCCTGGGGTTCTTCAAAGACAAACCATGATGTCTTAATCATCTCTCTCAAGCCCCTATTTGTAAATTGCTTAATGTCTTTGAATTTTTAAGAAAATTTATCTTTTTTCCCAGGGATCAGTCTCAGGAAAAACAAACACCCAGGCTGCAAGAATCAGCATGATAGGGATTCTTAGGAGCATATTGAAAAACAGAGTCAAATTTGGAAGAGATGATGCCATTCCCTCCATATCCGCTCTGGCCCGGGCTACCCCTGGGTTTGCCAGCTCTCCATTTACTATAGCCATAGCTCTTGATTTTGAACCAGTGTGACTGTTACTGATAGAGACAGTACGCTGTTATATTTGAATTAGAAGAGTCTGGGAAAATCCAGAGGTACAGATATTGTTACTAATTTCTCTTTCCTTACAACAAAAAGTGACACCCATCAGACCGGCACAGATTAGGAAGTCTGGCGAAATCCATGGTCGATGTGGAGCAATAAAACCTCTCATTTGCAGCACATGCTTCCCAAGAGATATGGGGGATTATGGTCATCTTGACAATTCTCATAATAGTAATAATTTAAAAATAATCCAGAAATGATAAGCAGCACAGCCACCTTTGACCAAGGTGGGGATCCAATTAGGGAGGGGTACGCAGGGAGGTTCAATCATATCTGAAACAGTTTTCTCTAAAAGAACATTGGAAGAAAATAAGGTAAAACATTGGCCTTGACAATGCTAGGTGGTGGCCAATGGGAATTTATGATCTATTGCCTATACTGTAATATATGCTTGAAATACTTCAAAATCAAAACAAGAAACTAATTTGTCACCTACTCTACATCAGGCAATGTTATATGTATCATTTGCCTTTAACTAAAATGTCTTTGAGAACATTATTCCGACCTTTTGTGACTTGCCACAGACTGACAGAGCTGGTAGCTGGGTTTCTGGGATGATTTTAATTCTAAAATGTACCTTCTTTGCATTACAGGTACAACCTCTAAAGATGAACTATCTTTTGGAGCCTGTCTTTCATGGTTACACTCTCCTCCTACCTCTTCTTATGTCTCCCCTCTTGTGTCTTCCTGTGTCCCAGCATCAGGCCTGGCTTTTCACTCAATATCCCTATCATTTGCCTGATGTGGGAGCCCTAGACCAGCTCCAGAGACATCAGGTACCTCTGATTTAAAAGTAGAGTCTGGGTGTAGGTTCCCCACCTTCAGGGCAGGAAGCTCTGGTTGAAATCCCTGGATATGAGTAAGGCCATTGACCTTGCCCGGCACTGACCACCGACTCTAGTTTTCCTCTTGGGAATCGGACAACAGAGTCTTCTGTCCTCGCCCCTCTTGTACAGTCCCAGTTTGGACCACGTCCTCATTCACTGGACTATAGGATCCTCAATCCTGTCTCCAGTCTCACTGTCTCCAGTCAATAGCCCATACTGGTTGACCAGATAACCATACAGTCACTGAACAAATGTCTACTGAGGACCTACAGTGTGCCAGGGGTCTTGGGGTTCAGAGGTGGGGAAGACATCATCAGCCCCTGCCCTTGAATGACTTACAGTGGAATAGATCTAAAACATGTCTCAGTGGGGCGCCTGGGTGGCTCAGTCAGTTAAGTATCCGACTTGTGACTTTGGCTCAGGTCGTGATCACATGGGTCCTGGGATTGAGCTCCGTGTGGGGCTCCCTGCTCAGCAGGGAGTCTCCTTGAGATTCTCTCTCTCCCTCTGTTCCTCCCCCCACTTGCTCGCTCTCTTTCTCTCAAATAAATAAATAAGTCCAATCAATCAGTCAATCAATAAAATATGACTTGGAAAGATGTGTCATTTCCTTGCTAACGTGCTCAGGGATTCCCCAGGCCCACCACCAGACTCTCTCTGGGGGAGGTGCCTGGAAACAGGCTTGCGGTAAGCTCCCCGGATGACTCCAACAGTACACTTTAAGAACCCTGGGCTAGAAGATAAAACCTAGGACTCTTGGATTGGATTTGACAAAAAGGGAAACAGAGTGGTCCTCTAGGCTGGGATGTCACAGCTCGTCAGGCTCATCGGTGTGATCACAGCTGCGACCGTGTAGAGAGACAGTGTTTGCTGAGCCTGCCTAAAATGCAGTAAAGGCCCAAAGATCCGGTGTCTTCTCTCCCAATCCTTCCTGTTCAACTCTCCCCCTCCACCGCAAGAGATGGGGCTCAGATAAGTTCAGAAATATAAAAAAGGAGAAATCTCAAAAGCAGAGGAATAAAATTAGACAGCCCGAATATCCCATTTGCCTAGCACAGTCTCATTTTACACCTGCTATCCCAGTGTAAAAATTAATATTGCCTTCTCTGCTCTCTGAATTATAGGCTTGGATGACAAAAGATTCGGTCGCCCCACCTAAAACTTGTGGGGAAAATAGCTGCGTGTTACGCAAGGCCATGTTGAACCTAAAAAAAGGATACTAAAGTGACTAGCTGACCATTTCCTGAGTCTCTCCAGGTTTTGAAACTTCTACCTTAATACTTACATGCTAAGAACCAAAAGTAGGCAAAGCCTGGAAAAGGAGCCCCCTTCATTTTTGGCAAGTTCCTGATACAGGTCTCCAAAGGGAAATGCTTACCTTGGCAGATTTGTGCTGCTTCTCTTTTCCACGGACCACTGCTATGAGAAGGGTGGCTTCACCTGCTCTCCGCCAGTCTGCACAGGCCTCTGCCCTGCTGGGGTGGTGATTCTCATCACCCCCTCCAACCACTGATTCTTCAGACCCTCACAGGGACACACGGGTCTGCAATCCTCTGCACAGATGCTTCTTGGAGTCTCAAGTGCTGTGGAGTTTAGAATGACCCTTCTTCATTCGCACACTTACCCTGGGTCCCTGTGTGGGGCCAGGTCAGTTACTGGTTATCACTCGCCAGCCAAGGCAACGAAGAACTTCTGCCCCTCAGGCCCTGTGTGTAGTCTCGTTTCTCATGCCAGACCCCTCCTCCTCAATGAGAATCCTCTCATGGGGTCCAACATTCCTCCCTGAAATCTGGCTTCCAGGGTTCCCCTGGGGACCCACATTCAGCAAAGACACTCGTAGAGATCTGACCCACTGTACATGTGGTTTGGGTTTCATCCCAGGGAGAAGGGGAGAAAGACATTTAGTGGAAAGGGCCATTGCTTAACTCTTGACCAGACATGGCCGCCTCTGAGTTTTGGCCCCTCCAGAATATGTATCCATGAGAGAGAGAGTTTGATTTTGTTAAGGGATTGGCTCCTGTGATTGTTGAAGCTTACCAAGTCCAAAGACTGATGCAGGAGCCAGGCAGGCTGAAGACTCAGGGAAGAGATGCAGTTGCTGGTCAAAGGCCATCTGCTGGCAGAAATCCTTCTCGAGCAGGAGAGGTCAATCTTTGTTCTGTTAAGGTCTTTAACTGATTGCATGAGGCCCACACATAATGGTGAGCAGTCTGCTTTACTCGAAGTCCATCGATTTAAAAGTAAATCTCATCCAAAAAACAACTTCACAGAAACATCTAGAATAATGGCTGACCGAATAGTCAGGCACCATGGCCCAGCTGAGGAAGAATTTGTCATTAGCGTTGTCTTTTGGGCCATTTCCCAGGTTTATAGTCGGATTTAGCAGGAGGGAGCAGGCAACAATTGGTCTACCCTATCTTGGTTGGCCTGGAAGTTCCAGAAAAATAGGAAAGCCAATTTTGTAGGAAGTGAGAAGGAGGCTGACCCACAGAGAGAAACAGGGATGGGAAGGAGCAAGAAAGGGAGTCTTTCCTGGCAGGCTCTGTGTCCCAAGACCAGCTACCCCTGTCCTTACTGAAACTTGGTCTTCCAATCACTCCTTGGATTCTATGAGCCCATAAAATCCCGTTTTGTTTAATTCATTTGACTTGGCTTTCTGTCACATACAACCAGCTAAAGGACATGGGAGGACTGGTTCAATGAAATTGTTCTATATATTAATATACTTGGTTAAAATAGGAGTTGACAAGATCTGCCATCTGCAATGTCCTTGGCACAATAAAACTAAAGGTGAGTTTAAAAAACAATAAATAAATAAATAAATAAAGTAATTAGTTGCTGGCTGGCCCCCAAGTTTAGCTGTCCCAGCAGCCAGCTCCTCTGTTCTGATGTCAGCCCTGTCCTGTTCCCTGCAAGGGTAGACAAGGGTAGACACGGGGAAGGAGCTCTTAGCTGTGCTCGGGGTGGATTCTTAAAGAGGGAGAGAAATTACCTGTGGACCAGTCTGGGGAGCAGCCACTGGGGTCCTGTCTGCTGACTAAATTAGGCCTGTAGCAGGAAATGGGGTCAGGAGACAAGGGCCCAAAATAGGTCAAGGTGTCACCACAAAGTGGCAACGTGGAAAGCTTCAAATTCCTTGGGCATGGTGCCTTATGGACAAAATGTCTGCCCAGACCATTGCCAGTTTATCGACAGAGTCATAAAGCCCTCGTGGCCCCAGTCCACCGCTTCTATTTCTGTGAGGCCTCACTGAATTGTGCCATAAGAATTCTAAAATTCAACTCTGAACCCAAGGCTGTTGGATTTCCCACGACAGCAAAGCCGATGTCAGTCGTCCCCTCACCCCGGGGAAAAACCGTGCGTGCAGAAAATATCCCAGACCAGTTGGGTCTTTATAACCAGACTTGCTTCTCGATGAGGTGAAAAACCAGTTGGAATTGGAGCCTTTCAGACTGCACTTGACAACTGAACCTTTACATTTCAGCTTCAAACACCGAAGGGAAAAGCAGGGGGAAAAAAACCAGATGCCTTCCTTTCTCAAAAAAAGAGAAGGAAAAAAAAAAAGAAAGCAAGAAAAATGAGAGAGAGAGAGAAAGAAAGAAAAAACACACCACTCTAACCTCAACTTTATTTGCATTTTATACATTTTATATATTTCATTTCATAAAAACAGTCAAGCCCTGACCACAAGATTTCACAGATAAGAGGGGGAAAAAACCGGACTGTGCTTAATTCAATATTTTAGAGAAACGCTCTTACGGGCAGTCAGTAAGCGGCATCCCAGCCAGACCAGGACTGCTGACGACTCTGAAAAATGTGCCTGTGATTCACACTGGGACACCACATCTCATAACACACCGTGTGTGCGAGAGGCTGTAATTACGAAATGTTTGCATTCAGCAACGTGGGTGCCGAAATACAGATGTTCCTCATTGATGCTAATTGGACCTGACGTGGCTTTGGCCTGCTTTGTAACAGTCGCCGGAACGCGCAATATGCTTCAGCGTGGTCCTCTGAAGGCCTCTGTTTCATATCGCCTTTACCAGGGGGCCGGGGGCCAGCGGAGGATTGACATTAGCGCTGGCCCTCGTCTGTCCCCCAGCCTGATGGAAAATGCCTTTTGGCCTGCTGGAAGGGGCACCCTTCTTAGACCCACCACGCACGTTCATTCAGCCATTCCTCTTTCTGCTTAAAGGGGAAGGGTCTTCCCTCATATCCCCTCCTCCCCCAGGTGAGGACTGGTGAAGGTGCCATTTGTTTTCATGCTACTTCGTAATGTGTCCAAGATGTGCCATCTCTCAAAAAACCATCAATGAAAAAAGGCCTTCTCGGACGCTCTGGACTCCCTACCTACTGCCTTACCTCTGGGTTTGCTTGGAGTCCTCGAATGTACAGGGGCCTGCCACTAGAACCCTTGATTGACACACTCTTACCATACCTACTGTGTGTAAACTCTGCTGTGGGTAGAAAAGGAAGAAAAACACATGCAGGCTTGCTGCGGCTTGGTCCGTCAGAGCTGGATTGTTGTTCTTATAAAAGAAAGGGATGGGGGCTTTGGTTGAACATCTTGTCTGCCCCTAGTCGTGTTCAGACAGCACCTCTGATGGAGGTAGAGAGGACAACAGTTAAAGAGGATGGTTCTGGAATCCCACTGCCTGCGGTCACCCAGCTTAACCACTAGGCAATGGGACCCTCAGTTTTCTCATCTGTAAAAGGAGCTTTAGTTGTGTACAGTTGCAAAGATGTTGGGGAGGGCATAAGCCCTCCCTGTAGTGCTTGCCATATAGAAAATGCTGCTCATCAAGCTGTCCTCAACTTTAAAACTTTATCCCCCCCAAATATTGTGAAATACCTTTAGAAATGTTGATCTTCCTACCTCTACGTAAGTCTGTCTGTCGGTCTGTCTTATGTGTCTATCTGTCTATCGTTTGTTGAGCTTCAAGGAAAGATTTGGCTATTCTGGTAAAAGAAATTGTCACCGATGTAGTTATTTAAAATCTAATAGACCATTAGATTAAAACAAGATTCTATTCAAGGTAGCATGAAAACATATTTTTACAAAGCAAATAAACAGACTTTAACGGCATAAAAGAAAGACACAAAAGTTTCAGTGAATGCAGCAATGCAATGAACCAGGCTACAAAGAAAGGTGAGGTCTAGACTACTTGGATCTGGAGATTTCTTTTCCAAGACCAGCCATCCATCTGTTGAATCCCCCCTCCCCCTCCTGTATTCCTGCCTTCCTTACAATTTTGCCCTTTGACCCTTGTGTTCCACTTATCTATTGTTGGGTAACATACTACTCCAAATGTAATAATATGTGACAGCAAGGGTCATTTATGTGCTCATAATCTGCATTTGGGGTAGTGCTCAGTGGGTTCTGCTCTTTTCTGCTCCTCCTGATGTCAAGGTTGGGGGGCAGGGTATAGGGGCAACATGAAGACCACAGTGACTTGGAGACTGGGTGCTAGGATCATCTGAAGACTTCATTAGTCACTCCTCTGTCTGGTTTGTTGGTGCTGGCTTGTGTGGCCACCTAAGTTCCTTGCACGAAGGCAGCTGGTTTCCTTCTGGCCCTGAGACAAAGCATCACAAGAGAACAAGGCAGACGTGCACCGCATTTTTATACCTAGCCTTGAAAGCCACGTCATTCATATCCCATATTTTGAGAGAGTCACAAAAGCCTATGTAGGTTCAAGGGGAGGGAATGTAGACTCTACCCTTCATTGTCAAGTGTGACATTGGAAGAAGAAGGCTATGTGATGGGTTCTTTTGAAAATACAATTAGTCTCATCTTCTGACTTTGGGAGGACTTTCTTTTTCTTTTTAATCCCAAAGTTTTATGCCTGATGCTGCATGTATTTCCAGGACATTCTTATTTTGCTTTCTTTTTAATTGGCATTTATTGGAAATTCTTGCTGTTGAGGAGCTCACAGTCTAGTGGGAGAAGCAAATGAATAAATAGACAACAAAAGTACTTGATGGCATGTGCTTTGTTGGGGGAAATCAAAGGAGACTCCAAGCCCAGCTGGTGAGGGGGAAAGGCAGAGGAGTCACTGAGCTGAGTGTTCGGGCATAAAGACGGGATCGATGATGGTTAACTTTATGTGTCCACTTGAGTATGCCATGGCCAGACACCAACTGGTCAAACACCAATCTAGATGTTGCTGTGAAGGTATTTTTAAGATGAGGTTATCATTTAAATCAGTAGATATTGAGTAAAGCAACCTCATTTAATTCTCACCTCCTGCCCATTTTACCTCCCATCCCTACTTTTATGTAGGAAAACCAAGCTCCAGAAGTAGCTGCCATCAGAAAATCCAAGAGATTTGCCCACCTTTCCCCTAAATAATCAATCTGATAATTCAAATCATAGCTTCAATCTTCAGTCTTTTTTCATTTGTTTGGGCAGAGTCTTAATGACAAACATGCTTTTTCCTTAATGAGCAAAATTTTTTTTCAGCCTTTGTCTTTGGCAAAGCAACATGGCATTCCCTGTCCACAAGCAACGGGGTAACTGAAGCTTCTGTGCCTAAGCTTCCTTGGAAAAGGCAGGAGGACTTTTCTACCAGATGATCTAGGAAATTAATTCAATTCTCCATTTTGTTTGACCTGCACAGATAGAGCCCAAGACTATTTCTATCTCCACAGAGGTAGAGTGGAGGAGAAAGGAAATTTTCTGGTAATTTCAGCAATGACAGTTGCATCCATTAATGTGCATATTTGACAAATGCCTATTAAGTGTCTAAATGCATGCCAAGCACTGTGTCAGATGCTAAAGTTGCAAGAATAGGGAAGATCCAACCCCTGCTTTCTAGATGTTCAGAATTAACTGGGGACAATGACCAAGGAGAATGGTTATCTGTTCACGACACCTGCTGTGTTTGCCTCCTGAATGCACAGCGGACTGTAGTTCTCATTCTCTCTTCCAGCTGGGTAAGGCCACATCAACAAGTTCTACGAATGGAATGTGAATGGAAGAGATTTCAAAGCCATTTCAAAGCCTTCTCCATAACATCTCCTACATGCTGCTCTACCACAACTCTTTCTCTGTCTGCTGACTGGCTGTTTATAACCTGGAAGCCAACGGTTGCAGAAGGCAGGGCTTCTGTCTGCTGGGTCCTTGCATGAGAGACTGTATGGAGCAAATCGTCCTTCCAGCCCTGGCTGTCAACTGGAATGAATAGGAATGAGAAATAAGTTTCTATTGTGTTAAACCTCTGAGAATGGGCTATCCCTGTTATGCAGTGAGCACTACCTCAGTTAATATTCTAGACAGTTTGCAGTGCAATTAGGAAAGTGTTATAATGCAGGTATACACAAGATTTTGTAGAATTTGGAGGAGTGGAATTACTTCCCCTTGAGACCAGAAGATTTTAGCAATTTCTCATTGAATTAGAGGAGTTGCTGTGTCTTAAGGGAGGAGGTATGTCAGAGAACACTCCCCAGGATGGGGGGAGATGGCTTTTGAAGTATGCCTTGAAGAGGGAATGGGATTGTTCCGGGAGTGAGGGAGGGAAAAGCATTGTAAGCAGAGGGAATAGCCTATACACAGACTTTGGGTCTGAAAGCACAGGACAAATTCAGGAAGTGGCAAGTGATCTTGTAGGACTGTAGTTAAATCAGCCCGAGTGAGATGGAGAAAGAGGATGTTAGGAAAACAGGTTGACACAGGAGGCAGGGTCCTGAATGGCATGACAGGATCTACCTGGAGACAAGGAGAAGGCAGTGAAAAGTTACAAGAAAAAGCCAGCGGAGGAGGTGGAATAAATGAGATTGGCCCTCTGTCTGAGTCAATGAACATGGGTATCAGGGTAGCTTGGATTGAAGTGAGAAGAAACTGGAGACCAAGAGCTCATATCTCTGAGACGCATTTAAAGAAATTGAATTATCTTAATTCAATGCTTTACTTTTTTCCATGCCTACATGCTCACAAGACAGAAGAAGATTTTACAGTTCAGTTACATGGAGGAGAGGGTGGGAAGGTCAATTCGATATTTTAAACCAACAACAAAAAATTGTTTGGCTTGAAGTTAGCAAGATGTTTTGATTTGTGGGAGGTTAAGCTTAACCCTCATTGGGTCAATATTTTATTGACTCTTTGGAAAAGCATGATTTCATATTTTTGAGGAAAAATAAGCCTTGTGACTTCCACATGAAATTGGAGGATTTCTTGGCCATTCAAAAAGTTCTTGCTAACTTGAGTTTCTACACTTTCATGCAAAGGAATCAAAAACATTTAAATCAAATTTCCTTCCAATGGGACATCAACTTTAAAATGATGGGGAAAGTGGATTGGCAAAATGTGTTAAGGGGCTCGGTGATCTAAAATTATTTGGGGGGAAAATAGATATTTTTAAAGGTTTGTAATGAAAGCAAAACATAAGAGAATTCACCTAAGTCCCAATCAAAATGCCAAGAAATCCAACCCAGAGACCACCATCCCTCCTTGAATTTCAAGATCATTTGAATCCCCAAGGTAAGTCTAATGATTTTGTCCAGTTGGAATTGATTTTTCTCACCTATTCTCCACCATGGTGAGGATTAGCAGCCAAGCAGAAATTCCGTTGTTTTGAGACTCTCTCTGTGGTAGGTAGCCTCCAAGACGGCCGCTGATGATCCCCACTCCTGGAGTTCATGCCCCACGCAGCTCCACCTCCCTTCATACCAGGGTTGGTCTGTGTGACCAACAGCAGATGGTGAAGGCCTGTGACTTCAGAGATGAGGTCCGAAAGGCTATGGCTTCCAATTTGGGGACTGGCATTCTGTCTCTGAAATTACCTTCTCTGGGGGAAGCAAGGGACCGTGTTGTAAGCACATCTTTGGAGAGGCCCATGTGGCAAGGAATCTAACAGCCAGTGAGGAGCTTCCACTGAAGGACATAACTGTCTGCAATAAATTGTGTGCATGAGCTTGGGACCAGATTCTGTAGCTCTAGCTAAGTCTTCAAATGGCCATGGCCCCAGCTGATGGCTTCATGCAACCCATGACAGACTCTGAGCCAGAACTGCCCAGCTAAGGCACTCCTGGATTCCTGAGCCTCAGACACTGAAAGATAGTAATTATTTTTAAGTTGCTAAATTTTGAGGTAATTTGTGACACAGCAATAGCTGACAGATACACCCATCTGCTGTGAGAGCTGTTTTGGTTTTGTCGTCGTCATTGTCGTCATTGTTGTTGTTTTAAACATTAGCACGGTCTGATTTCTCGTAGAGCTATTCTAGTTTTCCTTCAGACTCAGCCCTCCTTTCCTGTGTAAACTTATTATACGTGGGACTGCCTACCAGTGAGTCATTTTAAAATTACATATATTCCAAGTCTGTTCCAGGCATAAAGCAATGGCCTTTGTTTTATTAACTTTTGAATGGAAAGATTCCCTCAAAAACTTTTTTTTAAATTTTCTCTTTTTTTTTTTTTCAAGATTTTATTTGTTTGTTTGTCAGAGAGAGAGGAGCAAGCACCATTGGGGGAGTAGCAGAGGAAGAGGGAGAAGCAGGCTCCTGGCTGAGAAAGGAGCCCAACACGGGACTTGATCCCAGAACCCTGGGATCGTGACCTGAGCCGAAGGCAGGTGCTTAACAGACTGAGCCACACAGGCCCCCCTCTTTCTATTTTCTAATATGTGTCTTTGAGGCTGTAATTCCCCTCCAAATTCCACTTTAATTATAGTCCACATATTTCCACAATAATATTTTCCTTATCCATTATAGGTAGTTAGTAATGTTCATTATACTTTCTCCTTCAACAAATTATTTGCAAGTGTCTATTGTTGATGTTTCTAAATGTGTGTTGCTGACATGTATCTTTTTGCTCTTGGTTCTGGGTTTTATCTCATTGTGGTTACAGGGTTATCCCTATGACACTGACTCTAGTATTTGTTGAAGTACCATAGGTGTAATATCTGCTCAATATTTTGCAAATACTCCATGTGAGCATGAAATACAGACATGCTCTGTTTGTTGGCTGCAAAATTCTAGGTACATTCATCTGATGAGGGTTGTGTGTGTCTGTGTTGGCCCAGCCTTCTATAGGGCTCTTCTTTCTTTCCTGATCTTTCTATTTCTGAGAAGTATATTAAAATCTCCATGATGATTATGAACTTGTCAATTCCTAATGGAATTTCTAAAGATTTTTTCCTCATTGAGCAACTACGTATTCATTCACTCAAATTAGATCTCATTAAAAGGACACAGAACTAAACATTATATTAAATCGAAGTCTAGTCAAGATGGAGATTTATTATAAGAGAAAAAAAGACTCACTCCCCAAATCATCTGGAGCAAGTATATGTCATTCCAATGTCCTCATTCTCCTCATCCATAGAAATGAATTCTTTCACCTGCTTTTCACTTGAGCCCCAACTTCACAGAAATAAATACTAATTTGACTTGAATTGAATAATCATTGATACATGGCACAACGACATGAAGGCCTAGAAAGATAATGAATCATCCCTGTATTATTAGTTGTGACTTTGGCACACCAAAACACAAGAAAATTCAGTTAATGAAAACCCCATTCCCATTTCCTGCGGCCGTATCATACCCCACTGAAGAACTAATCTCTAACAAAAATAGTAGTAGGTCCTGGATATTGGCCACTTCCTTTCAGCAGGATTCTACACAGCACATTCTAGTTTAATCAGGAATAAGATTTGGCATTGTCATTTAATGCTTCCTTAAAGAAAATCTGATTATTACCTTTATTATTGTTATTAATTATTATTATTATTTTATTATTTATTAATGCTATTATCACTCTTACTATTGTGTGGAATAATAATGATCAACTTTTAGGATTTTACTCTCTGAACATATTTTTATTGCTAAAATGGTTTTTATTGCTAAAATGATTTTTATTTCTAGGTGAGTCAAACTCCTGCTGTCCTTCCTCTGTCTTCACAACTACAACATAAGCTCCACGAGGCAGGGCCCTAATTTGCTTTCCCTAGAGCGATGTGTGTTAAAGATGCTGAACACATAGGTGTCCATCGGAGATTTGAATCAGAGAAGGTCTGAACGTCTAGCTTACCTAGACCCCTTGTATCCAATTTTAAAGCCTGTGTCCATAGCATTTGCCTCGATAGATTTCACTAAAGGGTAGGGACCCCAGCATTTATTTTCCGACTTCCCATGCCTCACCTCGGAGTCCCTGAGAGTCAGCTCGGGGGCCGGCAGGTCGAGGACAAGAGAAAACAGAAAAGGTTGTTTCAAGTACAGAAAGTGAAGCCCTAATTATCTTGAAGTGAGTCGTCAAACAGAGAGCCAATGGTGATTATCCCCAAATAAGAGGCCTCCTCTCCAGGCCTTTAATTTGCGGGGCCCATAACATAATCTGGTTTCTTCAGGGTCCTTGAAAAGAGCCTTTGTTCACCTGGTGACATAACCCCAAGGGAAGGGCACAAAGGAATGAGCTAAACCATTGCGAATCAAAGAACCAAAGTAGGGAGGCAAACTGGACAGCCTCAGGAATTAACCAGAGGCGTCATTCTCCCTGGAGCACGAGTATCCTCAGAGCCTGCCTGTTGGCCCCAAGAATGGCCTCCTCCTCTTCCCGGGAGCCCATGGAGGAGCTGCCTTGCTCATCCAATATACGTACCCTGCACCTGGCTTGCTGCTGTTTGCTGCAGGCTGGCTCAGTGTGACCCAGTGGGAAAGCAGACATAAGGACGAATTTTAAAAAGTATTTCCACCTTTTCAGTTGGTAGGAATTTCTTGAGCATATAAAGTAATTGTAAGGAGGGGCACCTTGCCGGCTCAGTCCCTGGAGCACGTGACTCTTCATGTCAGTGTTGTGAGTTCGAGCCCCACATTGGGTGTAGAGCTTCTTTAAAAAATAATAAATAGGGACACCTGGGTGGTTCAGTGGTTTAAGCCTCTGCCTTCGGCTCAGGTCATGATCTTAGGGTCCTAGGATTGAGCCCCAAATCGGGCTCTCTGCTCAGCAGGAAGCCTGCTTCCCCCTCTCTCTCTCTGCCTGCCTCTCTGCCTACTTGTGATCTCTCTCTCTCTGTCAAATAAATAAATAAAATCTTTAAAAAAATAAAATAAAACAAAACATTTTTAAAAATAAAATAATAATAATAAATAATAAATAAAATAAAGTAACTGTCAGGTGCCTGGATTCCAGACTTAGACGGAACTACGCTCCTTCAGTCCTGTCTCTGCTGGTTTGCAACCTTGGAGAAGTAACTTACCTTTCTGCACCTCCTTTTCTCAATTTTAATACAGCGAGAACATTAGAACTGATGTCATGGTAGTGGTGTGAGGATTTAAGGGTTGGTTTTTGTAAGCCTCTTAGTGCAGTGCCTGGTACACAGTCCTAACTGATGGGTGCCAGGCTGTGTAATGGTTTCTGTCCAGATACTCCAGTTCCATACTTCCTCTTAGGGGCCCTTATGGAAGGGAAGTCAAGGAAGTGAAGCTCCCAACTCCTCCTGCAGAACTTTCTTGGGATCTGGGAACCCTATGAATGGACTCACGCTTGAAGAGTTTCTGGGCTCCCACCAAAGGCCAAGAAATAGCCACTACAGAGGGTTAGTCGAAGCATGTAAAGATTTTCTGGACAGAGACAAAGAAAGGATCAGGATGAAGAACAAGGGCTTTGAAGACAGGCGGATATGGCTTCTAATCCCAGCTTTGCACTTTGCCAGCTGTGCCACCTGGTGGAAGATACTGTGCCTCTCTGAGCCTCAAATTTCTCATCTATAGAATACAGCTATGATAATATTTATCTCTTAGTTTGGTAAGATTTGAACAAACTAACGGTTGCAAAAAGCCCAGGATAATCTCTGGCACAGAATAAGTGGTCAATTAATGGAGGTTTCTTACCCTAAGACACAAAGGGTTAAAAACCTAAATCCCAATCAGGACTTGTTTAACAAGGAGTGGGAGTATATCAGATTCTTAGTTAATAAGAAGATAGTATTTTACTTACCATTTGTGTCCCTGGTGCCCTAGCACATCGCACAGGCCCTTCTTACCCAGTCAACAGTTGACTCTCCCAGTAACTCGGGCCGGTCCATCTCCTCTACGAGCCTCAGTTTCCCATCTTGCAGGAAGGTGGTGATCTCTATCAGGACTTCCGACTGACTTTAATGGAACGATTTGACCCGTCTGTAGGTGGGAGGAGAACACATAATCATGGTGTGACTATTACAAAATCCAACACTGGAGTCCCCTGTTATAGCTCGGAACTACAAACCAGAAAACAGTTCATGGTCTTCTGAAATGCAGATCTTAATGCTGATAACAACGAGATTCTAAATGGAGGCCTTCTAGCCCAAATTCTTTATGGAGTGCTTTAGGGGAAATGAACGCGTAAACCCGAACAGGGAGTGAGGTGGGCATGTGAGGATCTGTTAGAATTTTGCAAAAATGCTAATCAGACCACCGGGGTCTAAGCTGCCAGATCAAGTCACAACAGCTTCGACCCTCCCTTCCCAGCTCTGCTCCCCTTGGCTCCCTAACTACAGCTGTAACATGATAATTCTGTGCCAGCTGCCACCAAACTTGCTGGAAAACGTACCAGCAGAAATTCTTTCCCAAAGACAGATGACAATGGCCTTTCTCTCATACTTTGTGGTACACACACAGTGCCATGATTTATACATGCTCACAGAGCCTGTGCTCTGTGCTCCCAAGTCCCCCAGGGAACCCCTGGGCTGGTCCATAGGATTCACGAAGCACTGAATGCTTGGCCCTACTGGGTATTATTGGTGATATGAAAAGGCGGGGAAGTAAGCCTAAATGCTAGGAAGTGTTACACTATGGCACAAACAGATGAGGGATGTTGGTAATAAATGTGGATTCCATTTGGCTCCCATCTTGGTCAGCTCGAGCTGCTATAACAAAATACTAAGACTGCACAGTTTAAACTTATTTCTCACAGTTCTGGAGGCTGGAAATCCAAGATCAAGGTGCCAGCCGGTCAGCTTCCTGGGGCAGGACCTCCTCCTGTCTTGCAGATGGCCATCTTCTCATTGTGTTCTTACTCTGTACAGAGAGAGAGAGAGAGAGAGAGAGAAAGTGAAAGAGAGAGAGAACAGGACTTCTGTCTCTTCACGAAAGGGCACTCACCCCATCATGAGGACCCCACCCTCATGACCTAATGACCTCCCAAAGGTCCTACCTGCAACACCATTACATTGGGAATTAGGGCCTCTCCATATGAAATAGGGGGGACGCAATTCAATCCATAGTAACTCCTAATTAAGCCCCTTCCCACATTCTCTCCTCTTTCAGTACATTTTCCTGCTACAGCCAAAGCAAGATTTCCAACTCATTCTCTGGATTAAAACTGTCCAGTGGCCCCATTGCCTTTAGAATCTAAGGAGGCAAACTCCTTAGCCTGGCCTGTAAGTCCCTATGTGGTCTGTTCCACCCCTACCTCCACCTCGGCCCCCCAGCCTCCTCTCTGGACAGCTGGTTCCCATGCTCACAGTCCAGACCTTCTTTAAGTTCCCAGCCTGTCCTGCCTGCGACCTGCTAACATTACCGTCCTCCCCATCCTACCTCTCATCACATGTTACCATGGTTACCTGTAATTGCCTACCTTCTCGACAAGACAAGAAGCTCCTTAAGGCCAAGAGACTGGTTTCATTTATTGCCAGAACCTCAGCACCAAGGAAAGTGCCAAGTTCATGATCCAGGCCCAGTCATGATTGCAGGAATGAATAAGGAATGTGATCCCCACCAGGATGCCTAATGTCCCTCTGGGGTTTAGATTCTTCCTCTGTAACACCACGGCTGCTGCAAGGATGAAACAAGAAAACCGGTTGAATCTACCAGCCCCACACCTGACATAAGGTGAGTACTCAGCACATCTGCAGTTCTCTTCCCTTTTCGTTTCCCCCTAAAGTTCTCACTAGAAAGCCCAGACTCACTGACATGACATGAATGCAAGACAGGATAAAGCCAAGCGGAAGACTGTGCAGTCTTGATATTAAGAGATTTAGGGAAGATTTTCTGAAATTGGTTGGACCTAGGTGGGGATGCAAAATCGCTCGGGTGCCTAATGGGTTATTCCCCCACATTTCTCACATTGAAAAGATCTTTATTCTTCACTGTGGCAAAATAAGCATAACATGAAATTTACCATTTTAACTATTTGTAAGTGTTGAGTAGCACTGAGTTCATTCTCACGGTCATGCAACCATGACCTCTGTCCGTCTCTAGAACCTTTTCAGCTGCAACAGAAGCTCTCGGCCCATCAAATACTACCTCCCCACCCCCGTCACCTCAGTCCCAGTAACCACCACTCTACTGCCAGTCAGGATGAACGGGACCACTGTAGGTACTCACTATCCGTGGACTCATACACGATATGTTCTTTTATGTTTAGTTTATTTCACTCAGCACAACGTCCTCAAGGTTCATCCATGTGATAGCAGGTGGCAGAATGCCCTTCATCTTCACCGCTGAGTATATATGTATAGACCACATTTTATTTCTCCACTAATCCATCAGTGGACGCATGGGTAGCTTCCAAATAATGTCATTATGATCATGGGTGTACCTGTGCTTGTTCAAGGACACATGTTCTATTCTTTTGGGTATGTACCCCAAAGCAGATTGCTGGGTCATAGGGCAAGTCTCTGTTTAATTTTTTTTTTTAGATTTTTTAATTTATTTATTTGACAGAGAGAGATCACAGTAGACAGAGAGGCAGGCAGAGAGAGAGAGAGAGGGAAGCAGGCTCCCTGCTGAGCAGAGAGCCCGATGTGGGACTCGATCCCAGGACCCTGAGATCATGACCTGAGCAGAAGGCAGCGACTTAACCCACTGAGCCACCCAGGCGCCCCTCTGTTTAATTTTTTTGAGGAACCACATCATTTTACATTCCCAACAAAGGCACTGGGGTTCCGATTTTTACACCAATTCTCTAGGATCTGTTATTCCTGTTTTAATTTTTCTTTTGTAGTAGCCGCCCTAATTGCATTTCCCAGATTTTCAAGCAGCACTTTAGCAGTCCTCAAAACCTCTCTCCCTACATTCGCCCCGTGAAAATTCATTTAGGACGTCCAACACACAGGCACTCTTGTAACTGTGGGCCTTGTGGAGTGAGCAAAATTAGTTCCCTCCACACTGACATGCTAACTGGGAGAGAAGAAATAGGCAAATCTAAGCAAATGACAAGTAACATGTCAGATGGTGACACATTCTGTGAAGCACGATAAAGCCAGGGTGACGGGATAGTGTGATCCCGGGCTGGGGGTGGAGGGAGCGGGTAGGATTTCAGATTTGTTTGTCATGAAAGCCTGACTCTCTGAGAGACTGATTTTTAGCTCCTCTTGAGAATTAAGGAAAACGAAGCTCAGAGAGGATACGTGACTTGGCAAGTTTGGGCAGCTAAGGTGGGAATTCAGCCTCAAAGGTGTCTTCCAGACAACTCCATAAGCCGCACACTTCTGACTTGTGTAACTATTGCTATGTGTGTTGTCCTTCAATACCAAGTTTTAAAAACTACTGTGTGCTCTACCTCAGAATTTGTCATTTTTAAAGGACACCACACACTGTCTGTCTTCTGTTACTCTGGGAGAGCTGAGGAAGTGAAGTGTTGGGTTCAAAAGATGGAAAGATCTGAACCAAAATGGCTTGGAACCACTGGAGGACTGGAAGGGGGCCATGGGGGCCGCCACCATGAGCTTAGCTGTTCAGGGCCCAGCTCCGTGCCATTTTGCTCTGCTCTGTAGCTGCTGAGGCCAATCTTTTTCTCTCAGGCCACTCAGGAGACAGCAAACAGTGAAGGGGTTTTCTCCTCTCTCTGGTCCCAGTCCTAGCCGGCATGCCTGCCTCAATATCACCGGGCCAACCCAGGGGAGACGTGGTTTCCTGAAGAGATGAATCATTGTAAGAGCTGCAAGGTTACAAATGGGGTCAGGCAGTCACTCAGAAGTTGCAATAAAGTTTGGAATCTGAAATAAAGGCCTCCTCGTGCTCAGGAAATCGAACGGCTGCCCACAAAGGTGTCTGCAGACAAACTCTCTGCGGGTCACCAGCCTGTGCTTTCGATGACCAAATGACTCATTCTCTAAAGAACACTTCGGGCTGCTGCTAAGGATTTCCCCGCGGGTCCCTGAGGTTCAAGTCACACTGGAAGACTGACACCGTGACAGAGGCAGACTTTTAGATAAGATCTCAGGGTCGGGGTTGGTGGGGACAAGATATTTAGGAGTGTTTCCTGATCATAGAGCCAACCGAAGGGTCAGACTCCATTCATTCTTTCACTTATTCATTCATTCACTCATGGTAGTTTTTTTTTAGCCCCAACAAGGTAACAGAATACAATGTATGATGGTATAATGTTGTGGAAGACATTGTCCCCTCTCTCAGGGGCTCACGCCTTCCAGATGGAGAGGTCAACCTGTTCATAGACCCCTATCACAGTGGGACCAGTGTTCCAAAGGAGGGAAGACTTTGGGGCTGGGGACACATATACCTGGACCCATGAACAGGGGTTCAGGTATATGTGGGGGTACAAGGGAAATGTCCCAGCAGAGTGAGGTCTGAGGTAAATTTGGAGAGAACATGCTGTGCAAAGACACTGGGACATGAGATCCTGGTGCATTTGGTAGAGAGGATAAAGGAAGGCAGAGAAGAGAACAGGGCCAGGACATGGAAAGCCACGGTGCCAAGCTGAAAATGAGACAGGAAAGCATTCCGAGTATAGAAATGACATGGTGAGACTTGTATTTTAGGGTGATTGGAAGGCAGGGTGATGGAGGAGGACAGATTGGAGGCTAGCACACCAGGGAGAAGGCAGGCTGGTTCACAAGAAGGAACAGGGGCTTGGATGGTGGGAATAGAAATGAAACAAAGTAATAATAGATTCCAAGACCTGCAGTTGAGGTCCTTTGACAATGACTAAGAGGAGTCCAGGAGGCCTGGAGAGTTGGCAATACCACCAAAGAAGCCAGGAGCTGGAAGATGTAAGGAGAAAGTCGAATAATAGTTCCTACCTCATAAGACGGTCATGGAGGTTATGAACTATGAATGGTGTAGATCCACTTCTCCAGAAGCAAAGGCTGAGTGAGGAGTGTTGGAGCTCAGGATGGTTACTGAGGACAAGGCCAATGGAAAGACAAGGAGCAGCCGTCCAGCACCAGGAACAGGCGCCCAGCAGAACCTCAGCCAACAGATCAGAGGGTTTGAGATGAGATTGGCCATTACAGTGTCCCCTGCCTGGCTCAGTCCCCATTTGCAAGTAGAGGGAAGGGGGTGGCCTCAGGTGACGATGCTCTCTGTAGCTGAGGCAGACACTGAAGGAGCTGACAGCAGGAGACAGTCTGCAGATCAGATCCCCACGCCCGGGCAGCAAGTCCCGCCTTGAAGGGAGACCTGAGGGGCACCACCTTATGTCGGCTACCTGAGGGGAGCCCCTGGTACAGGACAGGTAGTTAAAGTCAGTGACTCTTCACCCATACCTGATTGTTTCTTGGAATATTATCAATGCAATTACCAGGTCACTCCCTCAAAGACCATGGAGAACCTAAAGGATTATTCATACTATTGTTTCTTTGTTCCCTATTGAGTTTCTGCAGAAGAACGTCTTCGTGATCCCCACTCTCACATCCATCCAAGTACCGATACCCCCTCCTTGCCCATGTGGTTCCGTGGCCCGGCGAATGTGTGGAGAGGCGGTGGTGCAGCCCCTCCTGGTGTCCTTTGGGCTCTGATGGTTTCAGCGGCAAACCCTTCTTGGTGACAGACAGCTTGGAATATATCACGACAGAGGGCCATGTGGATTATTCCTCCCTTCACCCTAGTCTACACCACCACCACCACTGGGCACCCACCATGCCCCCAATTCAGCAACACTCAACCCCACGTGAACACTCAACCCCACATGCCCCCAAGTCAAAAGCACGCCATGCCGGGCTCATACCGCAAACACACTCGCTCAACAGATAACCCCCCAAACAAGCCCTGTTTGGGGTTCATCAAAAATACCAACATCCCCTTTCAAATGCTTAGGGTTTGAGAAAACTCCAAGCGAATGTCAAACTGTTGGCATTATATGGTTCATGTGTAATTTAAGGGAAATCCAATCCATGTGCCACTGGTTTGTTTGCCATTAGATTGTCATGGTGTTGCTACTGGAGAAGCATTTCCCATCTCCAGTGCTTTGTCGGGCTCAGGTGCTCTCCAGACAATACAGATTAGCAGTTCCTAACTTCGGAGGGGGGGACCTGGGAATCATCTTTTTGGAAAAAGCGCATGCATGCAAAACTCTGGATCTAATTTCGCAAAGTTTACAGGTCTTCTTGAGGCCAGTGAAGATCCCAGACTCCGGAAGCCAGAGTTTGGAGAACAATAATAATTGTCTTAAAAAATCAAGAGGGACATGATAAAAAAACCCAGGTTTGAAAGTTCACCGTGCTGCTGATTAGATATGCTACTCTAATCATAAGAGCCCTCCAGGGTCTTTGAGACTCAGTTTCCCCACTTCCAAAGTATGGCTAATAATACCCTACATAGCTATTTCAAGGATTAAAAGCAATAATAACCATAAAATGGTGTGCGATAATCACGCAGGAGTGGGAGCTTCCAGTTCATATCACAACATTTAAGAGTTTTCAACTGCTAAATTGTTGAACTCGTCTGCATCAGACAAAGCTTTGGGGATGTCACCTGGCCAACTTCAATGCACCTGAGCCCTCTTGCAGACTTCTCCATCACAATTAGGACGTCAGTTTCCTGAGTCATTGCTGAAAACGCCTGATCTCATTGATTGTGTATATTTAAAGGACAATAATTTGGATTTTCTTATTTATAATAATTTCATAAAGAGATACCTGTTCATTTAAAAAAAAATCATAAAATGTAAACTACCAGCAGAAAATGAAAATCTTCCACCATTTCATCAACCCAAAGAAACTGTACATATTCCGACATGTTTATAATCAGTGATAGAAATGCAAATATATCCCCAAGTTTCCACAGAAACCTATGTACACAAATGGAGTCACATCCTCTTACTTACAGCTATCTTTGCCCCCATCTGCTGACGGCTCTGATGCATCTCAGGGAGCCAGGGGGAAGTTCAGATACGCTCACCATAGGGACCTCCTATTCTACTCTTCTGTGGTCATGACTCTGTGCCCTATTTAGAAAACATCTCCAGCGCAGTTCACCGCTGTCTGTGTCAGTATCCTCTGAGACAGTGGTGACATCTGGACCAAAAGCCTGTCTTCTTATGCCCCTGAGGGACCTGAGGCCATCCTGAGTGCCAGGAACCCTCAGTAGACTGGGGCCACAGTGCTGTGCAGAGAAGTGTATGATACTTTATAATAAGAAATGTATGTTTGATCTTTGTCGTTTCTGGCCGAGAGCTCTGAAAACCCTTGAAAATTTATAGGTGGTGAGAGAAATCAAGGTGTTTTGTGTTACGTTAAGGAGATGGCTCAAGGACCCCACCTAAGAGAGAGGACTGGTTGCCAGAGGAATTAGACAGTTGGAACTCTCAGTCCCACCTCCCTGGCATCAGGGGAGAGGAGAGGGGCAAGAGGTTGGATGTATCACCAATGACCAATTTGATCCATCATGCCTAAGTCAGAAGGCCTCCATAAAACCCGAAAGGACAGGTTTGGAGAATTTCTGGGTTGGTGAACACTTAGGATATGGGAAGAGTGGTGGGTACCCCTTTCATAACAAACTGATCATCTATCAAGTAAACTTCTGGACAAGCCCTGTTGTTCAGAAGCCCAGGTGACAACCTGGACTTGGACCGGCATCTGAAGGTGTGTGCGGTGGGGTAGGGGGAGCCTTATAGGACAGAGCCCCTACGTTGTGGGATCGGACGCTATCTTCAGGTGGATTGTCAGAACTGAGTCAAACTCAAGGACATGAAGCTGGTGTCACAGAATTGCTGGCTGTGTGTGAAAAGACCCACACACATTGGACTTGGTCATCAGAATCGCCGAAGAGAGAAAGGCCCGTCTCCTCCATCCACGTGCCAGCTTATCCTTTGGGCCTGCCACTGCTGGTCAGCCCCAGGTCACAGAGTCCTGGCGCAGAGCTCCTTCAGCAGTCACAAGAGGCCCCCTCTCGCCCCAGGAACCCCAGGACAGGCCTGGGGGTGGGGGAAGGGGCCGGGGCTCAGGGAGTGTGCTGTCCTCCCCTCCACTCCTCCCCATCTCTTCCCCAGATCTCCTTCCGGTGTCTCTTTTTCTCCACTGAGATAAACTCATGCAATTAGACACTTGCTAATAAATTCATTCAACGCAGAGACATGTGCACATCCCAGGGGTTCAGCCTCAGCTGAACACAGGTAAGGGACACAGGTAAGTTTTATAAACTGGGAATCGTAATTTTTATGTCCTCTAGCATCATGTGCACCTCTACCTGTTATCAGAGATTCCCCCAAACCAGGATTTTTAAATTTGCTGCTTACTATTATTGCATCTAATTCTTTTACTCCCAATTTATTTAAGCAATACCATACTTGGGGGGTTGTGTATGTGTATGTGTGTGTATGTGTATGTGTGTATAAACAACATTGCAATAAATACTTTTGCACATTTATGCAGGCATGGGAGTTCTGGTGGCCCCACCACCTTTCTCTGTGACTTCCAAGACAAGCACCCTCCCCAGAGGTCAGCTTTCTCATTCACACACGGATTTTCTCCAAGGTTCCTTTCACATTTCCAACTCTTAAACTAAAAACTAGATGTTTTTCATGCTCTTAGAAGAGAAAGGCTTGTCTAAGAAGGAAAGGCATGCCCTCAATGAATTGTCAAGGTCAAGTCTTTATCACAGATTGTCAACTGTTGGCCTCCGGGCTCAATCTGCTCATAGACTTGCTTCGGTTGGCCAGGGCCACCCTTTGAAATTAAATTTGAATCCTTTAGCCACACCCTCTACAGTTTTCCCAATGGCACCAGGGTTTTCATTGTTTTGCTGTTGCATTGTTTGCATATCACAGTGTATGACACCCACAGTCCCTTGAGTTGGCTGCCAATTTATACATATAAGACCAATGCCAATATATATAAGACCAATGCCTTTGGTCTTACCCATTTAGACTTCCAACTAATTCATCAATGAATCCAACTGATCA
This sequence comes from Mellivora capensis, assembly GCA_004024625.1. Classification (NCBI taxonomy): domain Eukaryota; kingdom Metazoa; phylum Chordata; class Mammalia; order Carnivora; family Mustelidae; genus Mellivora; species Mellivora capensis. The sequence continues at coordinate 110,004 of PISX010002761.1, read as the reverse complement.
AGTGCTTATTGAGCACTTGAGTCTATACTGACTTCTGTGCTTCCTACTGAGCATGCTGCCGCCAACAGCAGGTCTGGGCTTTTATAGAGTTCACAGACTGGAAGGAAATGGATGACTGACACACAGATACGTATGCCTCAACAAGCCAGAAAATACTGGGCGATGGTAAGGATTATAATAAAGATACTACTCAAGTGTCTTCACAGAGCTATGCACCCATCACCCCTAAGCAATTTTAGAACATTTCCCTTGTCCCGAAAAAGAAATTTTGCACTTCTCAGCCATCATTCCCTCAATCTCCTCACTGCCTCCTGCCCCCAACAAGCGTTAACCCACTATCCATATCTATAGATATTCCTCTTTGGGGTTGCATAGAAATGGAGTCATACAACATATGGTTTTGTTGGCTTCTTTGTTGTAGTGTAGTGCATCCAAGGTTGATCCACGTTGTAACATGAAATAGCACATCATTCCTTGTTATGGCTGAATCATATTTAATTGTATGGCTAGACCACATGTTGTTTCTCTATTTGTCTGTTGATTTGAGCTGCTTCCACTTTTTTTTGCCTATTATAAATAATGTTGCTATAAGCATTGATGTGCAAATTTGTACATGGACACGTGCTTTCCTTTTCCTTGGGTATCCACCTAGAAGTGGAACTGTTAGATTGTATGGTAACTCTATGTTTAACATGTTTTCCAAAGTAGCTACCCCATTTTGCAATCTCACCAGCAGCGTATGAGGGTTCCAATGTCCGCACATACCTCTCTAACTCTTGTTACTTTCTATCTTTTGATTTGAGCCAGACTGTAAGTAGAAAGTGTTGGGGTTTTGATTTGCATTTCTCTGGTGCCTAATGATGTCAAGCATTTTTTCATGTGCTTATTGTCCACATGTACGTCTTCTTCATAGAAATGTCTGTTCAGATTGTTGTCCATTTTTAAGTGGGTCACTGGTCTTTTTTTTTTATTATTGAGTTAGAAGTGTTCTTTGTGGCCTAGATAAAATTTGTTATCAGATGCATGATTTGGAAAAATTTTCTCCCATTATAGGGGCTGTCTTTTTCCTTTCTTTCTTTCTTTTTTTAAGATTTTATTTATTTATTTGATAGAGAGAGTCAGAGAAAGCATGAGCAGGGGAATGGCAGGCAGAGGGAGAGGGAGTGGGAGAGGGAGAAGCAGACTCCCCGCTGAGCAGGGAGCCTGATGTGGAGCTCCATCCCAGGACCCTGGGATCATGACCTGAGCTGAAGACAGATACTTAATGACTGAGCCACCCAGGCGCCCCTGTCCTTTTTCTTTCTTGATGGCATCTTTTGAAACACAAAAACTTTTAATTCTGACCATATCTGTTTTATCTGTTTTTCTTCTGTTGCCTGTATTTTGGGCCTTACATCTACCTCTTTTTTTTTTCTCTTTGCTTTTATGCACATTTTCCCTTTTCTATTTTCACCTCCTACTCATCCTTTGGGAACTCATTCTCAAAATCTCTCCCCTAGGCAACTTTCTCCAGTCTCCACAGCAGAGCTAGGGGCCTTCTCTGTGCTCCCCCCATGCCTAGCACTGCCCCTCTTGGATCTATTTGTCTGGCTTTTCCAGGATGCTGGAGCTCCTAGAGGGAAGGCCTGTGTTTTCCTTCCCACTGAGGGCCCCAGGCCCAGGACAGGGTAGCCCTCCATAAAGATAGAAGGGAGAAAAAAAGATGTAAAGAGTGAGAGTGACCTGAGCAGAGTATGAAGACCAGAAGGACAGGCTGTGCCTGGGGACCAGAAAGGGGTACCTTTGGCTGATGACACATTTAATGTAGAAGGCAAGCCAGGAGTTGTATGTGGGAGGTAAAGCTGAGAGATGCGAGGTGATTATATTGTGAGGGCTTGAATTCCAGGATTAACATCTACAATTTCAGACCCAAAAGGAAGCCATGCAAGCTTGGATCTAGAATGTTGTTTTCTTTTGTGAGGTAAGGGAAAGGGATAGAAACCGAAATGTTCTCTCTTACCCCCCACCCCGAATCCCATGTGTTTTAAAATCTCTAGGTGCCCTGTGGATAAAAGAGCTCTCGGGATTTGGAGTTAAGTGACTCCTCCCCCAGATCTGACAAACGTGCTGTGACCTTGGGCAGGTCACTTAATTTCTCTGGGTTTCGATTTCCTTACTGCTGTACTAATTAGTATGCTTTGGCTCTAAGCTGGCAATTAAAAGAAGGTTATTTTGGAAGGTTGACAGGAGCTAATGGACTCGAGGGGCATCTGGATAGCAGGCATAGAGCACAGAAAGGATTCAGGACCCTTAGTTCCAGAGACCGGAAAAGCAGACTCTCGAGGAAGGCCAAGTAACAGAACAATCAGTCCAAGAAGCACTCGGGGGTGGAGAAGAGCCCTGTCCTGTTTCACTTCCTTCATTTCTTTGTTTAAGGTTCCACTTCCAGGCACGGAGGGTCCACTGGGCTGGCTGGGGAATTGTCCTGGCCCCTTGGCCAGGGCAGGATGGGAACCTCAAAAACCTCCATCATCCTTGTCTCTAACAAGGAAGATATAATTCCTGAAAAGCTCAAGGTGAAGGGCAAAAAGATCCCACTCTCACACTGAATAAGCATTGTAGCCAGGGCAGTGGGTAGGGGGTTGGAGTCATTACCTTCAAAGTCCTTTCCACAGCTGACGATTCCTGAGCCTATAATTCTAAAGGGGGAGGGAAGTAAACATTTTTCTAGCTCCCAGAAAGTCAATGTTGGAATGGATAGTCTCCAATGTTGTAGACCTTGCTGAGTTCAATGTCGTCCCCCCGTGAAGAAGCAGGCTGTCAAACAGTGCCATTCTTGTACTGAAGGTTAGAGACCCCATCAATTTTACTGACCCCAGGCCATCCCATGTTAAGCACCAAGTATCAGATACTGCTCTAAGTATTGTTAACTTGCTTTCTCATTGAATCTCCCCAAGGAACCTTTTATAATCAGAGCTACACCCATTTTACAGATGAGGAACCCAAGCTTGAAGTGTGAAGAAACTTACTTAAGATCACAGAATGGGTAGGTTCGGGAACCTAATTTTGAACTGAGACTTGTCTGTTGCCAGATGAGGACTCCTGGGGAAGTTGAGAGTTTTCCATGGCTTCTCATGGGACCAGAAATGTTCAGCTGGTCCACATGGCCCGTTTGATCCCTGCCTTATGTTGTATTACAAGAGCCTTTACTCCCTTCTCCCAAACCACACAGGCCTTCATTGGCCTTATCAAAAACATCCTGCTGGCTTGCACTACTTTTGCCTATATCACTTCCTCTGCTGGGAATGTGGCTCTCTGGTTCTTTACCTGGTCTACCTCTAGCCTCCTTCAGATCTCAGCCAGTGCTTCCCTTCCCTGACTCTCCAACTAGATGGACCATCCAATGATGAGTTCCTATCATCTTCCTTGCCCTGTATGGTGATGCCTTTACTGATAAGGTTTTGCACTAATCTGTAAGCTCCGGGAGCACAGGTGTCTTGTGATTTTTGCTCTCAAGCATGTTTCTTATGTGTACCAAGTACTCAGGACATCCTAGACCCTCACAAAACATAGATGAAGTGTAGGAACCATGCTACTATACACAGTCTACTTTGCAAAGCTGGCTGAGCTCTCCAGAAAAGGGAAGGACAACCAGGAGAAAGTTCTCCACCAAACCCTGCCTCAACATTCAGCCCATGCATGTTGGCATTGTGTCTGTAGACTAAGTAAAGAATCCTTTTTCCCTTTAAATTTGGTTGAAAGGCAGCTGCTGTTCTAAGAGCATGAAGGTCATTGGCCTAGATTCCTAACAGTTACAAATTGAGCACATGATGACTATGATTTCCCTTTGTTCTGTTCTCTCTTCCTCTCCCAATCCCACAGATATTTTCAAAATCTACAAACTGTTCATGAAAAACAAATCAAGTGGGTAACTGCAGATTCTCAGCTTCCAAGCCCCCTTTGGCCCCGCCCTGAGGTCCTGCTAACTAATCATTTGCAGGCCCTTTGAAATTAAAGCCCCAGGGAAAAGTCATTAGATCATTTGGGGCATTTTGATGAGGGCATTTGGCCCTCCATTGTTTGTGACACAGTTCTGGGAATATTCTGGCTTTCTCTGGTATCGATATTCCTCTAAATCATTTGCTTCCCAAATCTGATTAAAATAGCTGAAACAAACCAGCTACTATTTGCACACCCAGTGCCTGTGATTTGCCAAAAATGCCTCTATATTTAATAATCTTACAGAAGGGTGAACAATGGAATCAGAGCACTGTTGAAGCAAACTGAGCTTCCATGACACCAAGATGCGCCCCCCAGTTCCGACTAATAGGCTAGGGTGTTGGACAGACACAAGCTTCGCGAGAGAAACTACTTCAAAGAAAACCATCGGTGTCCTTGTAAAACTGAAACCCCATTGAGTCTGTCCTCTAGCCTGCAGCTTCTTTCAAAGATCTGAGCCATTTTGGTTGACAATGGAGTCTATTTTCACTAATTAACCAAATGTCAGCTGTTTCTTAATTGTCGTTACTCACTTTTTTTAAAAAAAAACACACATGTTGTAGAGGAAAGTAGTCAACAAAGTCTCTTTGCATTGTATCTGCACAGACTGCAAACACCGGGGCAGAAGCACCACCACCAGTGGCCGGAACCCTGGAGAAATCAGCACGATATTCTCTAAAGAGGTGGGGCTGTTGCAATTACATACAGGGCTCCCCAGTGGTTTTCCTCAAATTGCAATATAACCATGGCCGGTCCTTTCTTTTCATAAAGACCCTTCATTGACCTCATTTCACAGAATGACCTTTTAAGCTAGAAGGAAACTCTGAGATCACCCTTTCCCAAACATCTCCCTCCCCGCCCAAACATTTCGCAGATGCAAAAAGTGGGATCCCCAGTCGTCTGGTGAGGCGATGGAGATGCTGAGTTTACCACTAGAATGATGTCCTAGGTTCTGCTCTGCCTCGACCTCTCCATGTGATCTTAGTATATCATTCCTCCTTTTTGAGATCGTTTCCTTATCAGTAAAATGAGTGCAAACCCATCTCTGCTGTAAGGATGAAAACAGGTAACTACGCAGATATCCCTCCAGAACACACACTGAAAAAAAAAATGTTGATTCCAGAACCCATGCCTAGAGGAGGAGGAGGGAGAGGAGACCGTGGCTGTCTGCGGAATATCTTCATGATCCAGCAAGTGTCATGGAGGGGTTTTGTTTGTTTGGTTGGTTGGTTGGTTGTTTTTGGTTTTTGGTTTTTGGTTTTTCCCAGCAGGCTTCCTTCTTGTTAATAACAGCAGCCACATTTATTGAAAGCTCACAACGTGCCAAGTCAAGTGTGAGTCGTGAAGCTCTCAGCACCCACAGTGGACCCTCATCTTTGAGCCACTCCTCTGGTCCGCGGTGCTCACCGGACTGTGGTATGTCACCACCAGCCTCCCCACCCCCTGACCGCCACCTTCCACCTTTCCAGACCTGGCCCTTCTCCCTGTGGTCCTTTCTCTTTTCCCCCAGCTCCCAGCTCAAGGGAGAGAAATCTCCAAACCAAGACGGAAGGAGCCTGGACAACCCCGAGAGATACGGTTGGGGAGATGTGCCGTGAGCCGCTGAGCTTGGGGGTTGAATCATGACAGCTGCTGGTACCCGCCTAGTGCTGTCGTGTCTGTGGGTGAGTCACACACATGGCCCAAGGCATTGTCACCAGTCTCTTCATCCTCACTGTGCAGACAGCAAAGCTAAAGTGCAGGCAGTTTCGGTGACCTGCACAGGTGCCCACAGCCGGGCCACAACAGGGTTTGGACCCAGACTAGCCGGGAGAGCACCCTCTTCAGTGCATTCCAGAGACTCTGGCAGCAGGGAGCTACAGACACTTTATCTATTTCTTTTGGAATATTTCATCCTCCTCCCTCCCCCACCACCTTACTGATTTCTTTCACATTCACTGAATGTCTACTCCATAAAGAGCTGGACCCTGCAATCCTCCGAGGCGGACAGCGTGCATCACACATGGTCTTTGCCTTGACAGACTCACTGCCTTGTGGGGGAGGAGGCAGGAGTATGGAGAACCACCGCGTGGTATGCTAGGGGTTTGACGGGACAAGCAGAGTGCTGTGGGGTCACAGAGAAGGACTCAGTGACTCACATCTAGTGGTTTCAGAGAGGTGGCTCTTAGGGCAGCCCAGCATTCATAGGGAGGGAGCACTCTGGAGCCAGGGTCAGGGGACAGGTGCTGGTGCAGGGCCAGAAGCGTCCCTGTGCTCTGGGCTCCCCCTGCCATCGGGTCTAGGCAGCCAGGCTGCTTCCCACCCTCTTATCACAGACAGGGACACCAAGCAGTTTATCTCCTGTCTTAGAGAGCCTGCTAAAAACAGACCAACGGGATGTAACAACTTCAGCGGATGGCGTCTCGTCAAGCTTCAGACCACCTCTCCAAGGCAGCTCATCTCCCTTGCCGGAATGCAGCCAGCCACTGGCGGTGTTCAAGTTAACTGCTATCGGGGGACATTTAAAAAAATAAAAGAGTCTTTTCCAGAAACAGGGAGGTATCTCCAAAATCCAAGAGCTCAGTCCTTGAGATCCAAGCCACCTCGAGTAGTTCCTTCTTCTGTTTAGAAGCTGAAGGCCACGGTCAAGTGTTCTAGAGATTGACTTGTATGTCCGCAAAATGAGTAGGAGTTATGAGATCACTGTCAGGAGCGGTCACTCAAGGACAGGACTAAAAAAAGTCTAGTGGCTTCAAGGAGCGCAGTAGTGCCTGATCAGCTCACAAATGACTCACTTTCTGTAATCATCAGAATCCGTGAATAACAGATCCGAAAGGGAAGTCAGAAAACAATTTCATTCTACTGGAGGTGCATTCATCTTGCTCAGGGCTTGTGCATTCTGGAACCTTCTGTGGAGAGCCACATTACCAGGTTCTTTCTGCCTGAAATCGGTGGGATTTCTGCCTTGTGTGGTGGGGTCCTTCCTGGGTGTTCCTGATTCGTTTTGGGTTAATGGATATTGAGTAGAAGTAGAAGAGAGCTCTGGAGTCAGGCCTTGATAGTTAACCTCCCAGCTCTGACTCTCAGTGTCTTATTGTGCTGTGAAATGGGGCAGGTTACCTCATCTCCCTGTGCCTCTTTTTCTTCCTCTATGACATGAAGAAAATAAATTGCCTCATACTATCATTATGAAGATGAAGTAAGATATTGTCTATGAAATCACCCAGCTGAATGCCTGCATGTAAATGGTAGTTCTTTTCTCTGTTTGCGGAAGGCAAGTACATGTTATAGGCCTTATGATTAATTATGACTATAATTCTTTTTAAAATCATAGTATTTACATTTACAAGGAAATGTACCCTATTGTATATTATCATCCTGCATGGGTCTCATGCACACCTACGTGCAGCCCTGTGAAGTTGGCTAGACCAGGTGTGGTCTTCATTTTATGGACCAAGAGATGAAGGTTCTCACAGGGCACTTGACTTGCCTAAGTCAATGGCTTGAGCCATGTCTGCCATTACAGTTGTTGATTTCTTTCCCATTCTTATTTGCAGTGGATCCAGCGGAGATGTGTGGCAGAGAATGCTTCCTCTTGAGCCAGTGCTGGGTGGCTGGCTACTGAGCTCACATACACCATCCCATGACCCTCACTTCTGGGCATTTGTGGGCCTAGGTTTTGCCACGGATTTGTTTTTCCTTTGCCGTCTTGGGCCCAGTCCCAATTCTCAGCAAAGTTCTCTCATCTCCCCCATGTGAAGGAAAAGAATCATTCCATCTGTCCCCACAGACAGAAGCCAAGACCAGCGTGGGCACTTGGCCAGGAATAGAATCAAGTTCTTCCCAGAATGCCCAGCTCCAGTCAACTTTCAGGCAATAGCAGAGTCATCAAGAAGGTTCAGGGTAGGCTCATTTGCTCTTCCCGGCAGACCTCTAGGGCCACAACTGGCAAGTGGGATGAGGGTAAATGCATGAAGACCAGTAATTAAACACAACTCAAAATAGAACATGAAGTACTGACTCCTTGGAGAAAGAGGCACTGCACAAATTATTTGGTGATACAAAAACCTTCCTTTTCCTCCTTATGACCTGAGATTCCATTTTCTCTGAGGATTCATGTTTGTTTATGGGGCTTGTGTGGGAGCACGTGGGTGGATGTCTTCACATGCGTGTGTGTACACACGTGCAACCAGGTCACATTTACAGCAACAGCTGCCCTCTGAACAACTGGGCAGACAGGATAGCAAGACTGTAACCCATAGGGAGGAAGACCTCCAGGGCTCTAAATGATGACTTCAGGCCAACTTGATCCATGTTTTGAGACCCAGATGACCAGAGTACTGCCCCTCCCCTCACTGCAGATCCATGTTCACCTCTCCACAGGTGAACCATGGGGGATGGGAGATTTTCTTAAAGGTGAGATGATACCCCAGAGTGTCCACAGATAACCAGAAATAAAGCAAGAAGCATCCCACTGCTGATATGGGGACACGTAAGAATGGGTTGCTGGAGAAGAGATAGGAGAAGTATCCTTCCCAAGATAGACTAGGGCTGTAGTTTTCAAACTACACAACAAAACTGATAGGGTAGTGAAATCAATAGTGCAATGAGTAATAGAGGTTCTCATGACCAACTTTAGATTTTAAAAAAATGAAAGAAAGAATAAAGCAGGATATATTGAATGACGTAAGAATAACTTTTGTTCTTAAAACTTTTATGTGATGCAAAATATATTCTGAGAGCCCATAACTAAAACAAGCTACCCCCGGAAAGAGAGGAAGCTAGATATGTAGGCAGTATCAGCACAGTGAGTTTGGTACTGTTTTCATTTTGGAAAGTTACTGTCTATCTAAGTGTTTACATATGTCTTTTTCTTAAAAAAGTCTTTGATTCAACAATGAAGAGTCTACCTGTTCTGGAACCTATGGTACTCTCCAGTTCCTACTAAGCTAAATGAAATGCAGCCTACGACCTAGCAGAGCTCACTGTTTGCTGAGGAAGACGGACTTGAAAACAGATGTAACAGGGACGACAGTAATCAATGCCCGAGGACTCACGACCTTCCACCTTCTCCTGTGACTGTGGTGGGAAAAGATCCTGGCTTGTTGGTTCGGCATCAAGAAAGGTTGATGATGTGCAGGACATTAAGACTCATTTCACCTGTTTCTTTTTACTTTTTTTTTTTAAGGCTTCCACTAGAAAATTTAAAATGATGTATGTGTCGGTCATTATACTTCTATTGATCTGTGCTACTACGGACTATCATCTAACTATTAAATGAATGAGGTCCATCTACAGATATTGTCAAGGAAGATCGATGAAATGGTTCAATAAAAGGATAAAATGGATCGATAAAAGGATGATCTCAGGGACACTAGGTGGCTCACTGGGTTAAGTGTCTGCCTTCAGCTCAGGTCATGATCTCAGGGTCCTGGGATCGAGCCCCACATCGGGCTCTCTGCTCAGCGGGGAGCCTGCTTCCCCCTTTCTTTCTGCCTGCCTCTCTGCCTACTTGTGATCTCTGTCTGTCAAATAAATAAATATATTTTTTAAAAATCTTAAAAAAAAAGAAAGGATGATCTCAGTAATGACTGAGAAAGCAAGCTGCATCGCTAAACATATACCCAATTAAAAAAATAACAACTATGTACACATTACAAAGAGAATGATGAGGGGAAGTATCTGAGAGGGTCCCAGGAGTTTGGGACTAGAGGGTTCTCAGATGTCGCAAGTGAGCTGTGGTCAACAGGAAGGTTCTTGCAATGTGTGAGCAATGTCAGGAAAAGCCAGTGGAGTGGTGAATTGCCCTGGGGAGTGTTTGGGGGCTTGGGGATGGGAGGATGTGGGAATTTGATATTTTACCGTAATTTTTTTCTGTTGATTTTAAGATAATAAGCGAGTATGCATTCTGCAACTTCTTAAATAGGAATTGATTATGGGACAGATGATCATTGCTGATGAGCTGACTAGGCTCTGGAAAATGCATCAGGACTGTGTTGACTGTTGGCCCATTTCATCTGGCTCCCGAGCATGCCTTCTATAGAACGTTTTTCCGTGGAGGCAGCTTCACACCCCATTTGATAAATGCATTGTCGATAGCTCAAGCCAACTGAAATAATGTTGGGAGAAACTGGTATTTCTGCCAAGAACTGAGAACTGGATGATGCTGGCGAGTGTTTCCTGAAGCCAAAGGCAGGTTTCCTATAATTAGAAGCAATTTGCTAGAAAGTTTACCAGGCTCTTCCAAAGCATACAATATGGCAAATTGTTAAAGGTTTCTTTATTTTTCCTTTGCTTTTCGTGATACATCACAGATGGAGAACGTGGAATTCTCCCTTTTCCCCGCCTGGGGCTGTTATTTTAGAGAATCACGTCTTTGCCGAATCAGTGAAGTGGGAAGAAGAAAACCAAATTTTTGTATCATTGTGGGAAATGGGAGCAAATTCAGAGTCTTATTCTAAACATTTTGACGCTCAAGTCCTTTCCAACTGTCTCCTCCGAGAGACCTCAGCTTTAGCCAAGCAGAATCTAGCAAGTGAAATAAACACCAAGACCAAACTCATCAAATTTCCATTCAGGGTATAAGGAAATAGGAAACTCAGACTGCATTTACAAGAAGAGCTGTTCCCATTTCTGGATTCCAGAAGCCAGCCGCAAAGGCCAGTGGTGCCAGGATGGGTAGACTAACATCTATCGAGCAACTACTGTATTCCCAGCTCTATGCCAGGCACCTTGTCCATTCCATATAGCAGAGCCCTCACCATCGTCCCTGCCCCACACCCCCCTCCCAGCCCAGCTCTGTTGTAGGGACGATCACTGTTCTCAATGTATAGACAAAACTGAGACCCAGCAGGGCTAAGAAATTTTCCCAAGATCGGAGGCAAAGCTAGGACATGACACAAGTCTGTTTCATTCCTAAGTCATTTCTCTCTCCACTCTACCCATCTGCCATGCTGTTGGAGCAATTCTGAAACTGATGGAAGGCTGGCTATCAATTCCAAGACTAACTATATGGGATTTACGGATCCTCCCAACTTGTGGTCTCTAAGAGAAGGAGCTGGAGCAGCCTGGCACCTCCTCCTGGTCTAGGAGCTCTAGCTCTACAGCAGCTGGAACATCTGTCTCCCTCCCTGGGAGTCTTCTCACCCAGCTTCAGCTGCCCACTCTACTCCATGACATAAGCACTTCTGTAGCCAAGTGGTCCTGGAAAGGCCTTCACTGTGCATATGCGGCTGTTTTCAACCTTGTGTTCTAACCACAGGTATACTGTCCTTCAGAACACTGGGAAGGTGACCTCCTGGATCCTGGTGTCCCATCAATCTGGAGGAGAGAGAATGGAGGTCATACAAGGGGAACATGTAGTGTATATGTAGAGTAAGGCTCAAATGAGAAGGGGTTAGAGCATGGAAAGTTCTGGACGTGCCACCCATCTGTCCTTCCATTACCCATCTATCCAACCATCTGTCCATCTGTCCACCCATCCAACTATTCAACCAGTGCTATCTCTGAGACAGAATAGGTAATAATTGAGGAAACAGCCCAAAATGAACAGAGATCGTGTTAGGTTGGTGGGAGAATAGGATCTTTATTTTCATATTTTCAATAACAATTTTTTTCAATGACTTTTAAAAATGTCTCTGGAGCCTTGAAGAAGCTGGGGAAGGCTGATAGAACGAGTATAGGCTTAAACAAAGGTTTCATGATCTTACTTACAGACGAAATCTAAAGAGGTCGAACTCATGGGGACAGAAAGCAGAGCGGCAGCTGTCAGGCTGCCGGAGACGGGGAGCTGCTGGTCACATGGCACGATCATCCATTATGAGAGGAGTGAGTTCCAGGATCTGATGTACAGCATGGCGACTATAGCTACGAAGACTGTATTTGATGCTTGAACTTTGCTAAGAGAGTAGATTTTCAGTGTCCTCAAAACACACACACACACACACACACACACACACACACACAGAAGTGATTAGAGGTGATGGAAAGGCAATGTAGCTGAATTAGAGGTAATATTTCACAATGTATTCATATATCAAAACATCACATTGTACCCCTGAAGTATATGTAATCATCTTTTGTCTATCAGACCTCAGTAAAACTGGGGGGGAAAAGAAGGAAAAAGTGGGCTTGGGCCATAGCGAGGTATGAAGTCAACTCTGGCTCCTTTACCGGCCAGGTGAACCTTGAGCCTCTTTCTCCTTATTTTCTTGTCTGCCCTATGAGGGAAACAATATTAATTTCCTCAGGAGTGAGGAATGAGTGAGATCTCCAAACCACACAGCACTTAGCGAGGGCTACCCATAGGAGAGTTCGGGAGGCATTTGGTGAATGGATAAAGAAGGATTTGTCTGCAGGATAGTTTATGGGGCCTGTGTTACCCTAAAGTGATGAATTCTAATTGATTCCATAACCAAAGTCCTCCTTTTATTTTTCACGATTGAGTAACAAGTAGATTTCCCACAGGATAGAGGATTTGCCTTCTAGAAAGTGAGCAGAAAGCAGGGGGTGGTTCTCCAATGGCCTGTTGTAAGCCTCTTTATCAAAATGAGCACATTTTCAGTCTGATCTGCCTTTGAAACTCAGCAAGTCCAATTTGTCCCGAGGATGGGAGAGTTTAGCCGGCTGTGTCTTCCTGCCAGAGGCTTAATCCACTTACCAGCTCTCCCACCCTTAAGACTGGCTAGAAAGCAGCCTCTCTACGTATCCGGAGAAGGATGCCTCTCTGGGATTTTGCTGAGCTTCTTGACCAGGAAATACACGTCTTAAGTCTTGGTAGGCTCATGGCAAAACCAAATTAGCAGGTGGTGAAAGAGACAAAAGGGCGAGAGGGTAGTGATGGAAATGTCACACTGGCCTCCAGGACCTCGGCTCTCCTGGGATGGCACCGCTTTGGAATCTTCCCACCGGTGTAGCCTAGGCCCTTGGAGGAAAGCGGCAGATGGGAGCTCCAGGTCAGACCCAGAGTAGTTTCAGGAAGCAGGCTGCGCTCGGTACTTGTGATTCTGATTATTCAAAACTTCCGGCTACCTTTTCTTCAGGGGCTGGGGAGCCCTGATGCATCTGTAGGCTTGGAGGGGGCAGGGGGCAGTTATAGTAAGCATCAAGCAGGAAGGAAGCTTCTAGTGAAGCATGGGCTTCAACGCATGCACCCACAGGTATGAGAATCTGGAGGCAATCAAAATGCCCCCAAGTAGGGGCACCTGGGTGGCTTAGTGGGTTAAGCCTCTGCCTTCAGCTCAGGTCATGATTTCAGGGTCCTGAGATCGAGCCCTGCATCGGGCTCTCTGCATGCTTCTCCCTTTCTCTCTGCCTGCCTCTCTGCCTACTTGTGATCTCTGTCTGTCAAATAAATAAATAAAATCTTTAAAAAAAATGCGCCCAAATAAGAAAGTGCTGAGACCTTTGTAATCCAGTCTTCTATGGGGTGCCAGGCGACTGTTGGAAGGAACGAGGTCCCCTGACCTGTTGTGAAAGTGAAATATGTCCCAGATATATTAAGAAGGAAAAAAACGTTTCATATTTTAACAAACATACCATAACAAAAATGTTGAGAGGTAATACAAGGGAAGTGATCCTGTTCATGAAAGAAATAAATCTGTGCTGCCAAATTCTACATTTGCCTATATTCATATCCATGAATGTAGATGTGCAGCAGAAAAATCTGTAAGGAGGAAATGAAATTATTTATAATGGCTCCTGTGAGCAGCAGAGTCAGGTCAGAGGGATGGGAGAAGGAAGGGAAGTCCATTCTCTTTCTGTTTATATATATTTCTGTGTATATAAATATAAACATATATATTTTTAAACAGCTCTATTGAGATGCAATTTACATGCTATAAGGATTTTCCATTCGAAGTATACCATCCAATGTTTTTAGTGCATTTAGACTTGTGTAACCATTACCATAATCTAATTTTAGAACATTTTCATCGTTCCAGCAAGAATCTCATACCTAACCATTAGCAGTCACACCCAACCCCCCACCTCCCCAGCCCGAGGCAACCACTAATCTACTTTCTGTCTTTATCAATTTTCCTTTTTAGACATTTCATACGAATATATTTTTATAGCGTGAGGTTTTGTTTTTTTTTTTTTCATTTTACAAGTATGTACTCTTGGGTCATTAAATAAACAAATGCATTTTGTTAAAAAAGACAACAGAATGGGGCACAGATGTTTCTGGGGACACGGGGGCGGAACATGGGAGAAATGAATTCACAAGCTTCCGGAATGAAAGCCACCAGTGGCCCGACTCTGGGCTGGGCACTTGGGGTTAAGTATGTTTTCAACCCTCCACAGAATCATGTGACTTTATTAGGAGTTGAATTGTGTCCTCAAAAAAATATACACTGAAGAGAACTTAATTGGAAACAGGATCTCTGGAGTTGCTAAGGAAGCTATTAGGGCGTGCGCCATCAGATGCTGAAAAGAGAGACACAGACACACAGGGAGAAGGTGGTGTGGCCATTGAGGCACAGTGTGGAGGCATCGCTCTACAAGCCAGAGAATGCCAGGAATTGCGAGTGACACCAAAAGGTAGGACAGAGGCAAGGAAGACCGTCCTCCCTCCAGTCCTTCAGAGGAAATGTAGCCCTGCCATGCCTTGATTTTGAACTTCTGGCCTCCAGAACAGCAAGAATCAAGTTCTGTTACTGAAAGCCAGCTGGTGGGTGCTGCTTTGTTCCATGGGAGCCCTAGGGCTGGATACACCATTGCTCCCACATTGCAGAAAAGTAAGCTGGAGCCTAGACAGGAAAAGAGGCAGGTCTGGGTGACACCGTTACAAGGTGGCTGAACTGGGTTTCCTTGCAGCCCGGTGAGGATCAGGTGGTCCGTCTGTCCCCCTGGGATTCCTTCCAGCGTCCCCACAGACAGCAGAGTTCCTCGTTGCAGACCACCGGATAGTCCTTTGAATCTGTTTTGCTTGCCTCGAAGAGCATGTGTGAGAAGGATAAGCAAGAGGAATGTGCGTAAGAGAAGTATCCCAGGCAGGAGCTTGCCTCCCAAATACCAACTGCATTCTAGGAAAAAGCTCCTTCGGCTTGGTTCTTTGGCCCATTTCACTGAGACATGCTTTGCTTCCCCCAGCAAACCTTTCTTGAGGGTCCGACCTACGAAGTCCCGAGAGAGGAAGGAAAATTTCTTGTCCTTTGGTTGCCTTTGAGGAAGCCAGTTGTGTGTGTACTGGGGGCGCAGAGAAGGGTGGGGGTAGGAGACTGGCAACATTCCATCAGGCTTGGGAACTGGCAGCCCGCTACTCAGGAGCAGGTCCAGAACCTGAGACAAATATTCTTGGTGTGACTCTTTCCCTCTTTTTCAGCGTGTGTCTAGTCAGGATGCAGATATGACCCCCGGAATGACCAGAAGGCAGAAGGTGGCTCTTCCCAACACAAGGTGTTTGACATTTAATCTTCACAGCACCACCTTGAGTTAATTAATCATTTTCCAACCTTGGAAATGGAGGCTCAGAGAGGGGAGGTAACTTGCCCAAACACACACAGCTCATGAGAGGCAGAAGCAGGCATGGAGCCAGGCAGTGGGCCTCCAAGGCTAAGCAAGCTCTGGGACTTTCCCCCGCACTTTGGAATCAAGCAGCCTATGTTGAAATCTGCTGCAGATTTCAAGGCATTGGGTTTTGGGCAGCAAAACTCAGATCATGGGATGCCTGGGTGGCTCAGTCGGTTAACCAGCAGACTCTTGGTTTAGACTCAGGTCATGATCTCAAGGCCATGGGATCCAGCCCTGTGTCAGGTTCCACTCTCAGCAGGGAGTCTGCTTGTGGATCCTCTCTCTCCCACCCCCTCTGGGTCTCCTCCTTCTCTCTCTCTCTCTCTCAAATAAATAAATAAATCGTTTTTAAAAATCTTAGCTAATGTACACAGCTACCTCCCGGGCCGTCAGGAAAATTGACCAAATGCTTCCCTCCGTGAGTATCTGGCACGTGTCATGACTTCACAGAGGTGGCAGTTTTCGTTCAGTCCCTGTCCTCCTTCTGAAACATCTCTCTTTGTCCTTGCTTCTCATCAAGATTGGGGTTCAGGAGGGGAGGATCCATGGCTCACCGTCTTCATCTCCCTGAGCTGAGGGCGGGCACATGGTAGGTCGTCAGGACAGTCCTGTGAGGCAGCGTGATGGCGTCGACGAGTCTTGCGCTTTGGCTTGGGGTAATGCGGTCGTGGCAAGGGGCCTGGGGTCACATGGGGACCCTGCTGATATCTAATGGTTCATTTCACGCCTCAGTTTCCTTACCTGTAAAATGTAAAAAAAAAAAAAAACCACTCTTAAAAAGCAGCCTGTAATAGCTGCTTTTTAAGAGTGTTTGGAGGACTTAACGGGTCTTACATGTGAAAAGTACCTGCAAAAGCCAAGCGCCCGTTCAATCTTTATTTTTCTCTCCTCTTCTTCCTTCTGTTCTCCTGCCTTCCTGAGCTCAGTTCCCTCACCCATAAAGGACGGTGAACCATAGGTCCATCTCCCTGGGTCATTGTCAACGAAGGATGAGAGCCTCATATGAGCTCTAAGGCACTAGACACATCAATCAAAACTTAACAGAAAGAAAACATTTACAAGCACAGAAATCACTTGATTTTCCTGCCAGAGAGAACTGGGTCTATTTCCCACCCACCTCAAATCAGAGACGCCAGAAGGTAAAGGATATAATGCTTTCTTGGCAGGGAAAAATTAAAGCGCTGCAGAATGAAGAAAATTCTAACACACCTTTCCAGATTATTATATCATGTGAGACATAGTTTCAGCCGAAGCTGTCTGAGTAAATTACTGGCAATCAGAAGGTGAGGAAATTGAGCTGTGAATGCATTTATATAATATATTTATATGTCAAACTTCGCTCCGTCTCTGTATATTTTTGTGGCTTTTAGACATAAGATATTTTACCAGATTCTCCTTTCCTCAGGAGGCTGTTGTGTAGGTTAGGAAAAGGTCCCAGACAAATCCCCAAGTAGAATATAAATTCTTCCCTTCTTCAATTTTTTTTTCTTTTGGTAAGAGGGAAAAAAAAAACATTACTATGAAGTATGCATTTGGGGACACAATTTTTGAAGTTGAATTGGGAAATATTTGCAGCCTTAGGATGCTCTTCTTCTTTCTCTGCTTGGTAAACTCCTACACGTATGTCAAAGCCCAGAGCCAAGTTGCCCTGCTGTGACATCCCCCTGCCCCTGCAGCCTCCTGCTAATGCTAGTGGACCCCTCCTCTGGGCCCGGACCACCCTTTATTAATCCTTCCACCACAGCACATGATACCCTATTTCCTTGTCTGCCTCTCGGAAGACAAGAAATTATAACCTCCTTGAGGCCAGGAGCTACTTCTGATCCATGCTGGTGTCACAGAACTCAGAGCAAGGCCTGTCATCTAGCAGGTTCTTAGCAAATGGTTCAATGCGTGATGGACATGTGTTCATTATAGAAGACAAGTGAACACAAAGATATGGAGAAACATTGACCAGATTATTCTGAAGGAGGGAGATGGGCTGAGAGGTGGCTTGTAACACTCTTGAAAAGCCACCAGCAATGGACAGATAATATTAAGAAATGACCCGTTATATACTACAGAGGCTGATCATATGGAAAGTGAAGTCAACAAGTAAAGTAGAAGTCGGAACAAACAAGACTCATATTGAAAATCTCTTAAATCCCCACAAATAACCAAAAACATGGCTTCGTGTCTCTAATCTCACAGATGATTTTCTCAACCTAACTTTGGTGGTGGCCCTCCATTTTCCATCCAGTTTTCTCTCTGAAGAAGCAAGATTGTATTACTCCTCAAGAGAAGACTCCTTAAAAATGAAACAAGATGGGATCAGGAGGGAGACAAACCACAAGAGACTCTTAATCTCAGGAAACAAACTGAGGGTTGCTGGGAGGAGGGGGGAGGGAGAGGGTGGCTGGGTTATGGACATTGGGGAGGGTGTGTGCTATGGTGAGTGCTGTGAAGTGTGTAAACCTGGCGATTCACAGACCTGTGCCCCTGGGACTAATAATACATTATATGTTAATAAAAAATAAAAAATTAAATAAATAAATAAATAAATAAATAATAAAAGAGAAGACTCCTTGTCTTCACAAAAAATGGGATTCCACTCAATTGTGCTGAAATCCTCCCCACTCTTTCCATCAGTGTGGGACACACACACGGACCACATCGGGTGAGAGGACGTCCTCGCATAGGGGCACATAGTCCCAAGCTACGTGCTATATGATATTATACTGCTGGGTCAGGGTATAAGGAGTATTTCCACCCTTATTTATCTTTTCATATAAAAAATACTGCCTAACATTATAATTCATTAAAATGTGTATATACCCCATAATGTATATACACCACGCACAGCATTTTTGAGTGACAGAAACCTCTTATAAAGTAGCGTAAGAAAAAGAGGGGAATTCTTTATCTCAGTTCATCAACCTTCCCAAAGGGCAAGACTGGAGTGAACCTTGGGAATGACTGGGTGTTCTCTCTCTCTTTCTCTCAATGTCCCTCTCTTCCCACGCCAGCCCCTACAGAAGATAGTCTTTCCACGGGTGCTGGGAACATAGTTCCTGCCAGCCAGAGTCACATTTTCCCAGCTCTGTGACTGGAAGCACAAAGAAAACTCCTCCCTATGGCTCTGGTGGAAAATTCCCAGGGAGGGACTGTGACTGCTTCAGCATAGGTGACATTCCTACCTGTATGCTAAGAGGGTGACTGATGGGGTCCTGGACAGATATGATATTAGCTATGATAATATATGATTGGTAGACTTCAAGTAGGATCCTGCAATCTAAACTTTTTTTTTTTTATTTTAATTCCAACGTAGTTAATACATGGTATTATATTTGTTTTGGGTGTTCAATATAGTGATTCAACAATTCCATACATTTCTCTGTGCTCATCTTAAGTGTAATCTTAAGTACACTGCCCCATCCTCCCCTCTGGCAACCATGTTTGTTCTCTATAGTTAAAGTTCTGTTTTTTGGGTTGTCTTTGTCTTTTTCCTTTGTTCATTTGTTTTGTTCCTTAAATTCCACATATGAGTGAAATCATATGGTATTGTCTTTCTCTGACTGATTTATTTTGCTTAGCATTATATTCTCTAGATCCTTCCAAGTAGTTGCAAATGGTAAGATTTCATTCTCTTTATTATGGCTGGATACTATTCCATTGTACATAAGGTACCACATCTTCTTTATCCACTTCTCTGTCGACAGACGCTCACCTTCTTTCCAAAAATTGGCTATTGTAAATAATGCTGCAGTAAACATAGGCATGCATGTATCATGTTTTGTAATCTGTGGGTAAATACCCAGTAGTGCAATTGTTGGATCATAGGCTAATTCTATTTTTAATTAAAAAAATTTTTTTAAATTTTATTTACTTTTCAGAGAGAGAGAGAGGTCACAAGCATGGGGAGTAGCAGGCAGAGGGAGAAGCAGGCTCTCCGCTGAGCAGGGAGCCCGATGTAGGACTCGATCCCAGGACCCTGGGATCATGACCTGAGCTGAGAGGGATGCTTAACTGACTGAGCCACCCAGGTGCCCCTCTATATTTTAGTGTCTTGAGGGACCTCCATACTGTCTTCCACAGTGGCTACACCAGTTTGCTTTTCTACCAACAGTGCACAAGGGTTCCCATTTCTCCACATCCCCACCAATACTTGTTTCTTATGGTTTTGATTTTAGGCTTGGAATTTGACCTTTTAAAAATTCTGTGTGTGATTCTGACATGCACTCTCAATTGAAAATCATTGATCTATATGTACTAAATAGGTTACATGGATACAGTGTATCAAGTAATATATTCAAAGATCCCAAAGTGGCTAAAAGAAATGAGCAAATCTCTATACCCCATCATTACATTGGTGCCTATTCTGTGTTCAGTTTAAGGATATGCAAACAAGTAAGATTTGTATCCCACTGTTAAGGAGCTACTGTTTAATGGGAGAGGCAGATACAAATAAAAAATGGCAACTGGGTCTATACAGCCTTGGTTATCTAAGTACACAGAGAAGGAAGCACAAACATGTTTGGAATAATTAGGGAAATCTTTCCTGACGAGGACCATTTGAACTGGGTCTTGAGGGCTATATAGAAGCTCACTACTTAGGTCAGGCAAAGAAAAAGAGCATTTAGCCATGAGGGAACTCAAGGTTCAAGAATCTGGTGGGGTTTTAGAGCCAATCCTTGAGTGTCACTTTCTAAGTCAGTCTTCATGAGTTCAAATCCCATCCTTCCCACTTAGCAGGCACAAGACCTCAGAGAGAGAGACTCAAGTTATATACCACTTATGTGCCTTTGTCTTCTCGTTTATAAAATGGAATTAGCAACCTCATTCTTATGGGTTATTATGAAGATCACATTAGTTGATATTATAAAATTGGTTTGCATACTAAGATTTTGAGTCACACGAACCTAGGTGTATTATAGCTTGTTACTATGATCCTGGCCAAGTTACTATTCTAGTCTCAGCATCATTATGTTAAATATGTGGATAATAATAGTTACAGATCTCAAGGGTATTTCTGAAACTTGGATGAGAAATAATTCATGGAAAGTATTTGCCTCGAATCTGGTACACAGTAAGAACTAAGTGCACATTGCATATCATTATGGAGTAATTATTTGCTAAGTACTTAGTACAATCCCTGACACATGTAGGTGTTCAGTGTTTTTCCTCCCATCACAGTTTGGACTGACCCATGGCTAGGAATTGTCCTTGAAAATCTAACCAGCCCACAGGTCTCCACCAAGATGCTGAGAGGGGATGAGAAAGGGTGCCCCTGGGTCCATCCCAGTCAGTGCTGGATGTTGGGGAGGGAGGGAGAGTGTCTCCATTCGATCCAGCTGAGCTTTCTCAGGCAGAGGCCTAGCATCTAATGAATGGAAAACTGACACACTAAGGCATTCATTCTGGAAGAAAACTAAAGCCCATTAGAAGGAACTGTTTCAATCGGCCGGACCAGTCCACCTGGAGTGGCATTCTGGCTTATCTAGTGGAATTACTAAGCAGTGGGGATGGCACAGTCCTCCTTTCCTCGGAGCACTGGGGAACCAGAAAGAATGTTCATATGGCCTGTACCCATAAGCAGTGGGATTATGCTAATGAGCAGCCAGACCTGCTGGGAGCGACTGGGCATGAAGTCAGGAAGGGATCAGAGCCTGGGCTTCTCCACACCCACAGGCTTGAGAGACTTGTTCCATTTTCCAAGGCTGCATTCAGACCAGGGGGATGGGAGGGAGAACCATATGGTCCAAGTGGGGCTGGAAGACCCCAGAATAGGTGACTTTTGCTCCTTGAGCCAAACCTCCTCAAAGGGAGGACAATAACATCGAACAAGTGCCTTCACTTTGCCAGGCTTCAGATTACTGTGGCCCCTTCAAACCCTGAGATGCTGAGATAAGCAGGAAAATGGCCTACCCAAGGTCAGAGTCAGTTTCCAACCTGGGTCTGCCAAGTGCCAAGGCCTGGGTTCTTTCCCTGGAAAACCCTCGTGAATCTAGTTGTAATGCAGTAACTTGTTTTGGAGTTATCCAGATGTGGGGGCTGCAACCTACTAGCCATGGGACCTCTAGAGTCCTGATTATCCTCATCTGTGAAATGGGTACAGCAATGCCTATTTCAAAGGATCCTGGTGGGGACGCTACTGCCCTACGGGCTATGAAAAGACTCAGAAAACTATATATTCCCTGCCCACACATGCACGATGATTCTATGCTGCTTTTTCCAGAGGGACTCAGAGATGGAGAGGGAGGATGGCAAGGAGGGTGGAGAATTAACCTTTACAGGTGGCCGGGGTACACCTGGTCCTTCTTGGGTGCCTAGAGAGGGTTTAGCAAAATCTTGGCACATGAGGACATAAAAGGAACACAAACAGGGAGTTTGAAGCCAGCACCGTGAGCCCTTCCAACCTGGTGCAGGCAGACAGGGACTTCTTGGCACTCCCAGCTCCTGTGGGCTGGCACCGCGATGCGTTCACGTGCACAGGACTCTGGGAACAAACAATCGAGACAATCGAGCTAAAGTTCCGAGCAAGGCCACAGACCAGTATGCGGATGGAGGACGGGTGCCCAGGCCTCTTCCCCCAGCTCAGAGACATCCCATGTGTTTTTAGTTTTTTTGTTTGTTTTTAATGAATTCTTCTCTTAAGGTCTCTTGAAACGTATCCCACCTCCTGAGACTCCAAGCAGGTTCTCTGCCGGTGCTCGGATATTTAACTCTCATGCCTGAGGGCCTTTATCTTCCTGGAGAATAAGCTGAGAAGTGTGCAAGAGTAAAGTGTGTGTTTGTGTAAGCCAAAACCCTTTCTCGAGTGCCATCGAGTGACGAGCGAGCTGCAGAGCTTCGGGGACCCGTGAAGGGGAGAGGCGGGAGTCTGGACCACCTCTTGCAGGGCCACCTCCGCTTTGGGCTTCAGGACCCCAGGGGAGAGGTGGGTGGGGAGACCATTGGAGTTTTGAGGGGCGACCGGCCGGGGCACTGTTGCTAATCACAGGCCGGAGGTGGGAGAGTTTCATCAAGAAATCCTCAGGGTGTAGAGAGTCGGGTGTGATACTGCAAAAGCCCACTGAGAAGTTTTAATGGGAGCGGACACATTGGGAGCATTCTCTAGGTCCAATTTTCTCATTATAAAACTGACCGAAGTGTAAAAAAACACCCAATGCATATTTAATATCTCTAATATGGGGCTGCCTTTAGCCTCCGGAGAAGGACAGGTATTCATTTTCGTCAATTACTTTTTAACTATTTTTTTTTTCAAAGGGGGGCGGGGGAAAGAAAACAGAGACAAAACAGATGCCTCGAGCCCTTTGATCAGCCTCCCTGCAGACAAGCAGGCTGCCCGCTAGCACCTCCTTAACTACAGTTTGCCGGGGAGAAAATGAATGGGTTCAGCTCCACAATCATGGTGCTTGCTGAAGGCCTGTCATCGAAGCCAGAGGGACCTGGTCCCAACCAGTGCGCCTACCCCCGGAATTACAACCAGCGGGCCCAGAGTTAAGTACCCCCTGTGGCCGGCGGCTTCCACGGGCCCAGGAGCTCCGGGCCAGCCACCCGACCCCCTGCCCGCGTCCCCCCGCCCACCCCTATTGCTATAAATATAGAAAACTAAGACCATACACTCTGGCTCGGGCCAGGCCAGACAGAAGAGAAAGAAGCAGGAGACAGCAGCCTTATCTCTTGTTCGGGAGTCGGGGAATGCGGCTGGCAGGGAGGGGAGGGTGCGAGAGGCCCAAGGTCAGATTTCTGGAGAGTCCGATGCAGAAGGGGGCCAGCCTTCGCTGGGCCAGAGCCTGCTGCTGGGAGGGTGCAGGATGGTTTGGCGGATACTGAGCACCAAATGTCTACTGCCTCAGAAAGGAGAAGAGGAGAGACTGATACTGACTCAGAGCCCTAGCCTCAGGCTCTGCCCCCGGCCATTGGAGTGGACCGTCGCATTAGTTCCAACTAATGAACCAACAGTTCCACACACTCAGGGCCAGGCACTGTGCTGGGCACATGGTAGAAGCCAGGAAAAAGTTAGATGAATGAGGCCCTGCCAACTTTTTAGAAGACAGAATTGAAATTCACAGATGTTCAGTGATCTGCTCAAGGTCACTGGCCAGGGGTTCTAGGGGCAGGTTTAGGATCCCGGTGGCCTTGCCCACGAAGCCAGTTCTTCCTGGAAGTGGTGCCACCTGTCTGAGAAGGGGCCATGGACCTCCCACCCATGAAATATGGGTTGACTCCCAGGGCTGGTCCTGGGGTGGGGCACCTGCCCCGGGAGCAAAATTTACGGGGGCATGGAAAAACCTCAATGACCAAGATTAGTAATATTTTAATTCAATATTTTCCAACATCAAAATTAATGCAAAAATCCCTGATAAGCAAAATACCACATTTTGAAATAAAAGCAGACCCCATTTTACTGATTCCCTCCTTTTGCCTCAGGCTCCACTCTGACTTGGCAGGACGTTGCTGTCTTCACTTGCTGTGTGACCTTGGGCATCCATTTTCCCTCTCTGGGCCTCCATTTTCCGGTCTGCCCAAAAGGAATAGACCAAAGGCTCCTGGGGCCTCTTCCCACTCCAGCACACTGGTTCAGGGGTTCAAGCCTCAGCCTGGCCCATGGGTGGTTTCTGGGGTGGCTGCGGGCCCTGCGGAGGCGCCTGTCAGTCTGCAGCTGGGAAGCCGGGGAAGGTATGTGGGTGAGTACTCACTCCCGACATACTCCCTCGTCTGTCTTGTGCAGCATCTGGGTTGAGTTTCACAAGTGCCTCCCCAAGAATGTGAAGAAAGGCACTGGGAACCGAGGTCAACTGCAGACATGACGTTGGTACATTTTTGGCTCCGTGGCCTGGGATGGCTCGAGGGGAGTCCTGCCGGCTCTTCATGGCGATGGTGATGACAGCCTGTCATGAAGTCTCTGATGGCTCCAGCTTGTCCTCCTGGGATGCCAGCTCTTGGGGTCACTTCTTTTCATTCATGTGGCTTTTTCATTTCCCCCCCAAGCCCCATTAGCAGAAATTCTTTTATTTTAAGAACAATGAGAGGGACAGCTGGGGAACTGTTACAGTTATTGGCTTAAATTCTTCTGACATTTGCTCATTGCTTCGTAATTACATTTCTGAGTTTGTCTTCTCCCACAAATTTGTACAATAGATTGGTTCCAGCCATTCATGAGCACATTCATTCATTCATTGACTTCAATACCATTTACTAAGACCTCCTGAGGGGACCAACATTGGTTGAGCGCCCTCTCGGCACAATGCACCAGACCAGGCAGTCACCCATTGATCTACCCACTGGCCCATCCAGCCCAATACGTGTGAGCACCCACTATGTGCCAGATATCTGTAAGTTCTGGAACCAGCCCCATCCCTAGTCTTGCAGAGCCAAGGACAGGCTGGAGAAGACTGATGTTAACCAAACAGGACTAGGCTCCCTATAGCTACCAACTCTGTGATGGTTCCTGGAATGTGTCACCTTGATCTGGCCATGGGGAGCCCACATATTTGGTTTTTATTGCTCAGTGTGTCTATGAGAGTGTGTCCAGATCAGATTAGCATTTGAATTGGCAGGCTGAGTAAAGCAGATTGCCCTTTCCAACACATATGGGCCTGATCCAATCCGTTGAAGGCCTGACTAGAACAAATCGGCAGAGGAAGGGAGAATCTGCTTTCTTTCTACCTTACCGTTGAGCAGGGACATGAATCTTCTCCTGCCCTCACACTGGGACTCACACCATCAGTTCTCCTGGTTCTCAGGCCTTTGGATTCAGAATGGAACCAAACCACTGGCTTTAGTGGGTCTCCAGCTTATAAATGACAGATCGTGGGACTTCTTAGCCTCCAAAATCATGTGAGTCAACTCCTTACAATAAAGCTCTTTATATGGATAAATAGAATGTGTGTGTGTGTGTGTGTGTGTGTTCTGTTTTTAATTGGTTTAGTTCTCTGGAGAACCCTAAGACCCCCTCTGAGAAGAGCTAGGAAGAAAAGGCACACAGTGCTCTGAGAACACACAATAGGAGTATCTGACTTGTCCAGGGGTTGAAGGAGACCTTCTCCCAGGGAGGGGCCATAAAGCTGGAGTGTTAGAGGTGGCCAGCAGCTAACTAGGTGAAGAAGGGGAGGGAAGCACCTCTGGTATAGAGAATAACATGTGCAAATGTCCTGAGGCTAGCACATGGGTGAATATGAGAAATCGGAACAAAGTTCAGTGGCTGGAGTCCAGAGAGCTACACAGCTAGGTGTGGAAAGAGGCTGAAGAGGTACATCGAGGCCAGATCACACAGAACTTCACAGGTTGCGTGGAGGGGTTGGATCTTGACAGCATCGTCTTGACTGTGCTAATTATTACTGTGACTGTTGTTACCGTGATTTTTCAGATGATGAAAATAAGGCTCAGAGAGCTTCATTCATTTATCTGTCAAATATTTATTGAGAACCTACTATGTATTGGGCACTGTGCCGGGTGCTGAGGAAATAGGTTGAGTGGACAGGCAAGGTCTCACTGCTGGGAGCCTTCATGCATATGAGTGCCACAGGCAGGGTGAGGACTTAGGTCTACCTGTCTGAAGGGCTCTGTGCTCACCTGTCTTATGGCTTCCTGGGCCCAGCTCTGGCATGAAAGAGGCCTACAGGTCTGGTCACAGGATCAGACCTGAATCACTTCGCCGCTCCCAGGTGCATCTGTCTCTTACATGTCCACTCCCATCTTGCCATCTGCTTCCTTGGAAGACTCGAACTGACTCTTCTACCCGCCTTTTATTACTTCTTTAAGCCAGTCTTAAGTGCATTTCTGTCACTTTCCATTGAACAAGGTCTGATAAACACAATACTCCTACTAAGGCACTTGGGTCTTGTCCAGAAGGTGATGGAGACACTACAGGGTTTTAAGCTGAGGCTGTGATTCAGTCTCCGTGTGGCGCCCTCCTGGCTCATGGGGAAGGGTGAGCAGGAAGGGGAGACTGGAGGAGGGACTCCAGTTCTGGAATAGTCCTGGGGACATGAAGTGTAAGCCAGGCCAGGCAGTGGAAGGGTGGATGGAAGGGAGAGGATGGATTTGAAAGATATTTTTAAGAGAGTCTTAATAGGATTTGCTGACTGATTGGAAAGAAGCGTTGGCCCAGTGAACAGGGAGCAGCATAAAGAGCCTCCTAGTGGCCAGCTCTGCAAATTACAATGGTGAGGATGCCCTTTCACTGAGGGCTCCCTGTGGACTCTTACACCTTTCTTAATATCACAGCTGCCCTAGGAGGTAGTTAACACAATTATCCCATTTTACAGATGAGAAGACTGAGGCTGAGAGAAGTTACCAAAGCTTGCCCAATGTCTGAGAGTTCGCAAATGGTGTTGCTGGGATTTAAACCCGGGGCCGTTCTGGCTTTAAAAATCAGTGTGCCCAGCCCCCACCCTGTGCCTAGCTATCAATTCTGTCCCCGTCTCCTGTTGCTTCCTGGGCTGTCACCACACTCTGTCCGAATGGACAGATTTCCTCATTTTTCATCTTCTTTGTTCTTTTTCCTAAATCATCGATTGTACTCTTTAAATAGCTGGTTCATTGGCGGAAGAGAGAAAAGAAATTGAAAAATAGACCTTTTGCCACAATGTGGTATTACCATTGATTTTATGTATGGCCCTCGCTTTCCTTAACAAGAACTAGCAACATTTTCACATAATTGGCGGTCCCTTATTGGCCTTGGCCATCAATTCCCTGTGCCAACCTGGACATGGCCTTTGATGTCAGAGGCATCTGACTTTTTAAAATGAACCACTATGTACTTTTGCATTCTTGGAAAGGAAAAGGATTTTGCAGAGAAAGCCACCCTCCTCCTGTCCTTTGGCCCCCGAGGATCTGCACAGCCCTGCCCGAGCCTCTTGGCAAACATGGAAACTATGTTCTTCCCACCTGTCCCATCCTCTCCAGATCGATCCCTTAGTGATTTCACTCCGTGAGCTTTACTCTTCATTTCCCACACATCACACCACATCCTTTTTCAGGAGACTAACTTCTCTGAAGTCCAGATAGTCAGCGGGCCTCTGCATGCAAAGGTAGTATGAAAAGTAGAGACGAAAGAACAAATGATCATGCTCAGCTAGGATTTTTTAAAAAAAAAGAAAGAAAGAAAAGGTGGGGCCCCTGGGTGGCTCAGTCGTTAAGCGTCTGCCTTCAGCTCAGATCATGATCCCAGGGGTACTGGGATCGAGCCCCGCATTGAGCTCCCCACTCAGCGGGAAGCTTCTCCCTCTCCTGCTCCCCCTGCTTGTGTTCCCTCTCTCACTGTCTCTTTCTGTGTGTCAAATAAATAAATAAAATCTAAAAAGAAAAAAAAAGAAAGAAAAGGAACAGAGCAAAAAGATTTCATGGGGAACCAAAGTAGACCAGGTTCGCACAGGGAGATTCCTGGACTGTCTTGTTCCTGGAAGGGAACAATGGGCTGCTTTGAGACTGTGTCCACCAGAGGCACTGAGACGACAATTTCTGGGATGCCCGTTGGATTCGAATTGCTTCCCAAAGAGTCAGTACATTTGACCAGAGCCCAGTGAAAGGAAAGGGACTAGGGAGGGAAGAGAATGAATGGAAAACAAGGGTGAGTGCCCCCTGCTTTGCTAGGAGCCTCAGGACTCAGCGTCTCACTGAGGAGCCCCCAGGACCTGGCAGCCACGTGCTCTCACCCACATTTTGCAGGTGTGGGAGTGCCCTTCGGAGAGCTGAGACCACCATGTCTATAAAAGGTGGGGCAAAGCTTTGAATTCAGCACTGGGGGTCTCCAAGCCTGCCACTCTGCCTCCCACCAGGGGACAGGGGTGGACACCCCCTCATGCGAAGCACGTCTCTGGAGACCTGGCCAGAAGATCACTTTACATTTCTCATTTTTCTCCTGATGATGAAAAATAAGTCAACGTGCCACCACAGCCCTTTAAATGTGATGCTCAGATCTCCCCAGGCCAGACCTCAGGGTCCCGCACATGGCAGTGACCTTGTCTTACTGCTGGGCCTCCACTGTACCGGGTGCCCTCTAGGCCTGCACACACTTGGCAGAGCCCAGAAGGGCCCCAGTAGACCTCACACACAGTCCTTGTGTCTTCTGCTCCAACCACCCCTCAAGGCCCTCTGCCAATCAGGAGCTTTGGGCCCTGGTCCTGCGTCAGCTCTGAGGGTGCCCCAGTCCAGCCCACCTCTCAAAGCCCTCTGCCAATCAGGAGCTTTGGGCCCTGGTCCTGCGTCAGCTCTGAGGGTGCCCCAGTCCAGCTCAGCGATCCCCTGGCCAACGCGGTCCCTCAGCAGCCTCACTGGCCCCTGGGCATACCGGGCAGGTACCCGAGCTGAGCTTGCAGGACAGTCGCTGGGACAGATGCAGGGGCTCCCAGCCCCTGCCTTCCTGGGACTCTGCTGTGCAAAGTCACATCCTCACTCTCCTTTCGGCACCAATAAACAACCCCAAATCTCATGAAATTGACTCCTTGGGGGCCTGCCTGGGCTTTCCCTAAACAGGCCCAGGCTTGTCCAAATTCCAGAGTGGGCTCAGCTAGAATCCTACTCTCCGGCTTGGTTTAGGAAACAATTTCCTATCTGCTCTCTCATATGAGCTTCAGAATAATCCCTGAAGTTGGCGGCTAGCACAGGGCTTTCTCCTGTGCAGATGGGGAGGCTGAATCACAGGTCGCATGGGGGAGGGAGGGTCAGGGTCAGGTTCCTGGGCTTGTGAGCCTGCGGCTCCTAGCCCCGCTGAGCGGCCTGCCTTGCATTCTCTTCTTGTGGGCCGCGGCCGCAGCATAAGTCTGGGGTCAGACACCCTGCCTTCCAACCCTGGCTTTCTAGCAAATTCCTTGATTTCCCTCAGCCCCATCCCTTGGTCTGTTAAACAGATATAGAAACCCTCGCCTTCTCTTAAGGCTGCCCTGGGCAACAAACAGAACAACACCTACACAGAACCATCCGAGCTCCCGGCTCAGAGAAGCCGCTTATTGCCCCCCCCCGTGTCCCCGCAGATAGGCCAGAGACAACCGTGTCCCAGCCAGAACACAACACTCTGAGTGAACAGCCACGCATCTTTCCTTTGAGGAAATGCTCCCCCCGCCCTGCCCCAACTCAACACCTTTGCTCTAAGATGAGTGCAAAAATACCCCTTCTCCTACAGAGTTCTTGGAAGGATTAAAGCCATAAATGTGATGACCTTTTTGGGACACTGTGGCAAGCTCCTCTATTATGATTGTCACCACCAGCTGTCACCAGGTGTCACTAGATGCCCTAGAACCTCCCTTGTGTGGATGTTTCTGGAAGATTCTCCAAAGTATGGAGGGAAAACCGAGACATGCCTTGCTGACCGAGCCCCCAGGAAGGGGGGGGAGGGGGCACATTTGCCACATCGGCTCCTCCACGACTCAGGAGGGCCCTTTCCCTTTTCCATGGGTGAGGAAACAGAAGCTCAGCAGGATGACCGGACGAGCCCGGGGTTGCTTGGCCTGCGACAGGAGAAGCAGGAGAGGCAGGCTTTAGTTCCATCTGACTCTCCCATGATGAAAGACCCGGGAGAAACAACTCAGAAGGCTGGTGGACAGCACCTCGACAGAGCCTCTTCTGATCTTTCTCCACAGGGACTTTTGTTAAAAACCAGAGCATGGGTGAGTAAGAGGTAAAAGAAATAGTCCAACAGTAGCCTGCTAGAAAATGCTCCCAAATGGGAGAGGCAGAGGCTCCCCGAACAGGACTGTGCTGGTAAGGAGGGCAGTGACAGGTCTGAGGCAGCCACGCAGGCTGACTTACAACCTGGGGCCCAGGGGCACCCGCAGAGAAACCTGATTCCAGAAGTGGAACCCAGCAACTGGGGCCTGGAGGCTGCGTCTTTTTCGGGCAATGGCGCCCTCTTCTGGCAGCATTGAGAGAGGCGGCTTCAAGGAGAGGTCTTCCTCACAGGCTGCAAGGTGGGACACTTAACGTCAATAATTGAAACTGTAACAGTGATGATGGTGGTAACACAAATAATAATAACTACATAAGGACCTTAGCGGGGGAAAGAAGAGAGGATCTGATACAGTACCTTGCTGCAGGCCCTGAGCTAATGTTTTGCAGATGTGATCTCACTTTGTCTTGAGTACTAAGATTTTTGTTAACTTCCAGAAGATTAAGTGAGATCCAGAGGGGTTAAGGGACTTGCCCCAGGGGAAAGATGGGCATGGGTTTATATGCCTGCCACCAGCCTGCACTCTAGAGCTTGGAGAAAGGCACTATGGGCCCATTTCATTGATGCCCCAGTTGGCATCTTGACAACGCGGTCCATTTTTCTATCCTGTGTTATACAGGTGTCCGACATGCTGGCTGAATTCAGTGCAGCTTTGTGATGGGCCACAAAAGCAAGATCCTGAGCCTATAGGTTTGCAAGATTTTAGCAAGTAAATATAATGTATGGTTAAAATGGATTTTCCATAAACAACACGGTGGTAGCGAAAAATAGAGTGTAAAATAGTAATAAAAATATAGTGTAAAATAGTAAAATAGTTATATATATATATTCATATATATATATATATATATATATATATATATATATAGTGTAAAAAAAATCCCAAATATTGCTTAGGACATGCTTACACTTAAAGAACTTGTTTACCTAAAATTTGAATTCAAGTAGGTGTCCTGAGTCTTACTTGCCCCTCCCCCCAGATTAGGAGGCCTGGATTGGAAGTTGTGTGACCTTGTGGAGATTACACAACCTCTGGGCTTTAGCTGTGGTATCATAGAAATAACTTCTGGAAAAAAAAGAAAAGATAGAACTTCCGCCTCCCAGAGTCATCACGATAACTGGTTCCCCCTACCAGCCACGATTCCTTGGATGCATCATACCCTCTCTCTTAGCCAGGAGATGCTCAGGAGCCAGGCAGGCACGGGCTGGGATAATTCAGCAGATGACAATGTCAGGGCCCAGGCCAGCTTCTGTGTGACCCTTTCAGCCTTCCCCAGATGTTCACGCCTCTTCCTCATACTGTATCTTCACGAAACCATGTCCAGACGCAGAAAAGGGTGGGGTGGGGGAGGCGTTTCCATCCCAGCCAACTTTCTTTCATTGTCTAAAATTGGTTCAAAAGAGGCTGGGGATATGAGTATCTGGCATTTTCAGTCTCAGGAATGGCAGACACTGTCCACCTGCAAAGAAAAGACAAGAAAAAGAGCTGTTGGTCAAGAGCACAGAGCTTCCACTCATCCCCTGCCCGAGCGGGCTGTGGGAGCCGCCACAGAAGCTCAGCGCACAGAGCATGGGGCCCATGGCCGCTCCCAGAGCCCCCGCCGCAGGCGCTGTGCGGCTGTGGTCTTGGTTTTAGCAGCGCCCAGATGCATGGCGAGTCATTAGGAAATCCCACAGGACGAGTGGGTACGGGACGGCGGGGCTGGGCTCAGGCCGGGGTGCAGAGACCCACGGAGAGACCCAGGAGCAGGAAAGTAAAGGGGATGACTTCACGGGTCATTTTGAAGCAGCAACAAGAAAAGGCTGTGATTTGGGGGACTTTGAAAAGTTCCCTGCCAGCCAAGTCACTGGTCACTGGGGCTGCTACCAAGGGCTTCTTCCTCTGTCCCCAGCTACTTTTGGGGGGAAGCAAACACATTGCATGAGGGGGAACCAAACCAAGAACCCAGAAAATAGGACTTTGTTAAAGCTGAAGAAGCAGGGAAGGTTCATTGAATTAGTAAAAAAATAAAATAAAAATGGACTCCTGTCTTACTGACTTCTCCCCAAGCTGCACGTCCTAATCAGTCCCAGAGCACGAACCCGCAGCAACAAGGTCTGGCCCTAGGGGCAACACCTTGCCCTCTGTAAATCAGGGCCTCGATTCTCATTTTTGTGTTCAGACAGCATAGAGATTATTGACCAAGTTGGAAAGAAAAATGGAATTTATGTAAACATCCCTCCCATCAGTAGAAGATTGGTTAAATAATGATGTCTTCACCATTTGGTGGAAAACTATGCAGCTGCTAAATCGAATGGGGCTGACCCAGCTGTGCAAATTTGGAATGATCTCCAAGATATATTCTTAAGTGGGACAGAGCAGATATATGTCACGGTATCATTTTTGTTTAAAAAATATATATGTAGGGATACCTGGATGGCTGTGTCGGTTAAGCGGCTGCCTTCGGCTCAGGTCATGATCCCAAGGTCCTGGGATCAAGTCCCAGGTTGGGCTCCTTGCTCAGCTGGGAGCCTGCTTCTCCTTTCTTCTGCAGCTCCCTCTGTTTGTGCTTTCTCACTCACTTTCTCTCTGACAAATAAATAAAATCTTAAAAATATGTATGTGTGTATATATTATATATCTGTGAATGCATACACATGATGCATGCTGGAAGAATGTGTTAGAAACTGGTGACACCAGTTCCCTTGGCAAAATGGCTGGGGGATGGAAGGGAGAATTCATTTTTATTGTATCTTCATGTTCTAGTTGAATTTTTAGAATGATGTGTGGATGTTAGTTAAATAATAAGTGATAAGATTTATCAAGCACTTATGGGGCAAGGCACGGTTCTAAGCACTCTACACGTTATCACATACAGTCACCTTCCCCCTGTGGACTGGCTCGTGTGGCCTTGTTTCTGGGAACACAGATGACCAGCCAGGGACTACTTTACCCAGCCTGCCTTGCACCCACGGATGGCCACATGCCTGGTTCTCACCAATGAAAAGTCTGACACCACCAGGATGGAGTTCTTAAAAATCAGGGCCCCCCGTGTGCTCACTTCTCCTTCCACCCCAGGATGCAGGGGATTTGCAGGCCCCAGAGGAAGATGGAATCGCAGAATGAAGGGTACCTCATCTCCTGAATGACCTCAAGGAGGGAAGTCTCCTGCCAACCAGGATCGCCTGTGTTGGACAACGACTTAAGACATAAATAGAGCACTGTTAATTATATAATTAATATAATATAATATAATATAATATAATTAATATAATTATATTATATATTATATATAATATATTATTATATTAAATATAATATATTAAATATAATATATTAAATATAATATATAATATTATATATATATGAGTATTATATATAATATTATATATTATATTTAATATTATATATTATATATAAATATTATATTATATTATATATAAATATAATATAATTAATAGAGCACAATTAATGCCATGGGTGAACATGTAGAATTGTCAAGTTTATTTCTGACAGCAGCCAGTGTTACTCTAACTCATGTCAGAAAGCCCAAAGGATCTTACTGGATGCTAAGTGCAGAATGAACTGGCAGGGGCCCCACGCTGGGCATGGGAAACCCAGTTCAGATGTTCCATTGGTGAGACCAGTGGTGTTAGGGAAAGGAGATAGAATCTGGATGTCTGTAGTCAGGGAAGTGCAGTGATATGGGAGAGGAGAAGAGGAAGAGCCTCAGATCCCTCTCCTTCCCAGCCCCGTGGGTATGAGGCAGCCCCGGGGCCGAAAATCGCCTCAGGAAAACCTGTACCAGTTAATGTCCAGTCAGAAAGCCAGGGTCTTTAGTTCAGTGTGAGTTTCTTTCACGTAAGGACTTCTTACTCATTTTTCCCCAATTGTCTTCAAAATGCCTTTCTCTAGTTGGTTTGCTGGAACTGAGATCCAGATAAAAGATCCAATATTGCCTTTTTCGGGATGTCTCTTAGTTCTCTCTCTCCAGCGATTCTCTCCCCCTCCTCCTGCCGGCCATTTGTTTCTTGAAAAAGCAGGGTTGTTTTTCTGGTAGAAGCTCTCACATCATGGCTTTGGCTGATTGACTAATGCTGCATACACGCTCCTTTCTCCCACACATATCCTGAAAACTTGGTGAGTTCTGGAAGCTTGGTGAGATCCCAGGTGAGTGTTTGGCAAGCATACCTTACGGGTGGTTCCGTGGACTTCCTACTGTGTCTGGAGACATCTCATGTGTGGGTGGCCCCACTTTGGTGATGTTAAATTGTCCACTGAGGTAACATAGTGTCAGACCTCACCATAGCATCTAGCACGAGTTAAAGCATCACTCTGTCCCTTGGGAGTTTTTGCAAACATTAACGACCCTTGCCAAGATGGAGAGTTTTATTTGCACAAAGTTAATTTTCCAAGTCTGTCATTCCTCC
Organism: Mellivora capensis; assembly: GCA_004024625.1. NCBI lineage: Eukaryota > Metazoa > Chordata > Mammalia > Carnivora > Mustelidae > Mellivora > Mellivora capensis. The sequence continues at coordinate 75,476 of PISX010002761.1, read as the reverse complement.
TGGCTTTTCTAGTTTTGACTTTGCTAAAGAGAACATGTCTTCATCAACCATTTGCTCATCCTGAAATACGGTCTGTAGAGGAAAGGCAAGATGAGTATTGTATTCTTTCCCTTTATTTATCAATTTTCAGAATAATGAACTGGTATCCTAGCAACCTCCAAAAGTGAGTAGTAACCTCATTATGCATCTGCTGTATTTCCGTCCCTCGTAGCCATTATTCTTTCTTAGGCTGGAATCATCCCATCCCTAGACAGAAGAGAGATCCTTTGGATTGGGTCCTCTTCCAGTCTAGATGTCTTTGATGGCTTCTTACTCTCAGGAACGATGAGAAATTTCACACTCACCTTGCACATTCCCAGTCCCAGACCTGGAGCTGGATATCACTTCAAAAGCCTCTGGTTTCTCTTAGTGGGGAATGGAATTTAGGCTTTCACAGCCTTCCAAGATTTAAGTGAAACAATAATATAAAATCAAAGAAAAATCAAAGGAGAACAGGAAAAGAAAAAGTGTTCAGCACTGGGGCAAGGGGATCCTCTGCACAGAAAAGTACGAGATAGTCCTACCAACCGTGATGCATCACAGGGAAAGAAAGATATACCTGCCTGGGGAGGGAGGCAAAGGAACCCAGTAGAACCCCTGCCCCCGGCCCCCTGCCCCCCCCCCCAAGCTGGTCTTACCTGCACATGTGCTTTGGGGAAGCAAGCACACTGATAACCCAGCCCCCACCACCCCATACACACATTCCAGAGCCAAACCCTTTCACGCAATTCCAAGATACACTTTTTTAAAAAGATTTTATGTATGTATGTATGTATGTATGTATGCATGTACAAGGCACAAGCAGGGGGAGCGGCAAGCAGAGGGAGAGAGAGAAGCAGGCTCCCCACTGAGTAAGGAGCCCCCGATGCGGGGCTCTATCCAAGGACCCCAGGATCATGACCTGAGCAGGAGGCAGACGCTTAACAGACTGAGCCACCCAGGCATCCCTGAGATAAACTTCATTAACCTCACTTCCTGGGTATTGAAACAGAGAGGCCGGGAATTAAAATGACTTGCCCAGGAGCACACAACCCGTGAGGGGCTGCTGTAGGCTGAAGGCTTGGCTGTCATTCCCAAACCCATGGCACTGATTAAGAAAAATGATTCGTGGCATTTGTTTTTACTCATTTATTTGCTTTCTCTCAGATGTATGTCTTAAAAGTTGGGGTGCCCATTGTGGGGTTGGAACCCTCTGCTCTTCAGGGGGAGGCTACTGGTATGGGGTTCCTCATGGGTATGTGTTGTTGCCCTGGGGCTGCAGTTTATGGTGGGGCTGGATCCCAGCACCTCCTACCTCTTTCGATGTGGCTTTCTTCTCTTTTGCCACATGTGTGGTTGTCACTCGGTTGTTCCTACCTAACTATAGACTTGGGGTGTCCATGGGAGGAGGAGAGTTGCCATCCTGCCATGACACCTGCTGAAGCTGGTACGGAGGACTTCATTTAAGAGGAACCATGTCCATAGGTATAGGGACTGCTGCAATCAATGAAGTCTTACAGCGGGGGAGAGATGCACTCAACCCTGAGTACAGCCCAAGGCAAGTGTGAATTCAGAGCCAAGGAGCAGGGTGGAGGTCAGTGCGTGAAGGACACATCAGGTCGGGGGGTGTTAGGGCCCCCAAATGGGCTCTTACCAAGGCGGGCACGGGGTGCCTGATGGTGAGCCTCCGTTCCACAACAGACTCCAAAAGAAGTTGAAATGGGGAAGTTTTGGGCTCACAGGTGCTGCAGGAGATAGATAGCATGGCTTGAGGGGTCCCAGGGCTGGGGCCACATTGGTCAGTTCACACCAAAAGAGCTGGGTGGTGGTGGTTGGTAAGCCTCCCGGGGGTCTTCCCAAAGTAGTGCAGAGGGTACCCAGAAGCTCAGAGGTCGGGGAGTCTGCTGATCACCACGGCTGCTGGGAAGGAGGCTGACATTTGCATCTGACTTGTAGCTGCTGTCCAGAGCATTCGCCTGAGGGCCTTAGCATCAGTGTAAGGACACCCCAGCTGCTTGGCCAAACAGAATGGATACCGCCCCAGATAGTCGTCCCATGAGCTAAACTCTCAACAGAGGGATTCTGGCTAAATTGACCCAAACAGATGCTTGCTAAAGACAGGCCAGTGTGATCAGACATCACTGAGTGGGGCAGGGGGGTTCATGGAGGGATGAGGAATCTGCTTGGATATCAAGGGTGGGGGATTCTGGTTAGACTGACTTAGTGGGATTCTTGCTAAAATTGGGCAATGCCGAGGTGAACATGGAAGTCCAAGATATCACTGAAGAAGAGCTCAGAGGACCCTGGGTGGAGTTTGGTCAAGGGGAGAATCTTTGTCACCACTCTGCTTCAATCAGCACATGGATACTCTAGTCTCAGCTTCTCCTCAGCTTCTGAGGTTCTGCCTGGTCTACGGCAGCACTTATCTCTAAGACCGTATTTCGCTTATGAGCATGAACCTCACCTTGATATGCACTCATTCATTCATGCATTCAGTCTACAAAGGATCAGTGTGAGGAACTATCCAAGGTTCCATCCTTCTGTGTCCCTTCCAGGACCTGGAGTACTTGGCGGTGTTCCCTGAATGGCTAATGAATGAAAGACCGAGGAATGGGAAGTGTGAATGAATGAATGGATGGACAAATGGAGGAAAGATGGCGGGAGCGGCAGCCATGATGGTGAGACACCCCCATGCCCCCAACACACACAGATCTTTTCCAGTCTCTTCCAGCAGGTGGGGCGATAAGCCATGCCTCCCAAAGCCACTGTAGGCTTGCTCTGAGTCCCACATGGAGATAGGAGAAGTCCTTTCAGGAAATGTGGATGAACGAGGACAGTAGCCAGATGCAGCCATGATGGCATCTCCCATTTACCCATCAGGGATCAGCCCACCAGACAGCATGAACAGGAGGAGACTGTTGTCCCCAGGAAGTTACTTGGAGACCAGTCAGGTCCAAAGGCAACCCCGTGGCTGGTGAGCGGGAGCTAGAGCCGTTCGGAGGACACCCATCTCCACCTGATGGCTGAAGCTGGTACAGGGTAAGGTGTTTCCCCTTCCAACATAGGGGGCCCTGAAGGTGCCCCAAGGACTATGAGTTACAGAGATGGCAAACTGCAGAAGGATGGGCATGGGTGTCAATCAGTGATCAGATTTTCCTGATCAAAGAAGAGAGGGAGGAAGGGGGTTGTATTGGGTTCCTACAATGTGGGAAGCTCTGTGAGCCAAGGCTTACTGCCTCTGGTGTGTGGATGAGAAGACAGAGGCCTAGAGAGGTGAAAGTCTCCACTGAGGGCCCCCAACTCGTAAGTGATACAGCCGATCCTTGCTCAACACGAGTCTGAACTGAGTGAGTCCACCTATATGAATTTTTTCCTGATAAATACAGTGGGGTACTGTAAATGTAATTTCTCTTCCTTATAATCTTCTTAATAACCTTTCTGTTTCTCTCGTTTATTTTCTTATAAGAATACCGTGTCTAACATATGTAATATACAGAAGACGGGCTGACTTATACACTTTATTGGCAGGGCTTCTGGTCAATAGGAAGATATTAGTAGTTAAGTTTTGGGGGATCAAAAGTCATTTCGACTGCGTGGGAAGTCAGTGCCCCAACCCCCCATGCTGTTCAAGGGTCAACTATAGCGAGGACGTGAATCCTGGCTGCCTCCTGCCTGGGCCTTGCTGGCGGTCTGCAAGGCAGGCCTGGTGGGGGGAAGGGGAAAAGGTGCCAGACCCACCTGGTGATCACCACTTCCCATCGCCAACTGGGCCCAGCTGAAGCTCAGTGCTTCTCTTACGGACTTGAATTAGGGTCTGAAACAATGATCTCCCCAGTTACGTGCTGCTTTATTTATATTTTTTTAAGATTTTATTTAGTTATTTGACAGAGAGAGAGCGGGCACACAAGCAAGGGGAGTGGTGGGCAGAGAGAGATAGAGAAGCAGGCTCCCCGCTGAGCAGAGAGCCGGATGTGGGGCTCGATCCCAGGACCCTGGGATCATGACCTGAGCTGAAGACAGACAGTTAACCCACTGAGCCACCCAGGTGCCCCACGATCTACTTTAAAGATAGTCATAAAATCGATGGCTTTTCTCTGCATTTGTGCTAACCATTTAGAAGCAATTAAAAAAATGAAATTATTTACATTAAAGTCAAATTATAAATACTTAGCAATAGTTAACACAAAAGACAGGGCACTTCTAAGACTAAAGCTCCACAGTCTTACTGAGGACATAAAACAAGACAACAAGCAGAAAGAGATTCTCTGTTCCCTAAGAGGAAGAGCAAGTACCATAAAAATGTGAATTCTTACTGTTTAATTCAATTCCAGGTAGGATCTCAATATTTTTTGGAAATGACAACATTATTTCAAAGTTCTCATGGAAGAAGAACAAATGTGAAAAAATGCAATATATTCCTGGAAACAGAAAATATTTAAATTCATGCTAAACCCAGCATAAAAAGATGGTATGATATGACCCCAGAAATTTAAAAACAACATACAGCAAAGGGCAATAGGGCAATGACCAACAAGAGAACAGTGATGCAAGATATAGCACTTAGAATCATACCCAAGTTTACACAGAAATTTAATATTTAAAATGGTGAGATTTCATTGCAGTGAGAAGCAAATGGTACTTTCCATTTGAGAGAAAACAAAAGCCGGACCATATTAAGCATGCTAAATTTTTTTTAAAGGTTCAAAGTACATTCAGAATCTAAATGTAAAAAATGAAGTGAAAATAGTAGATTATGTTTCAGAAAAATGACTTTGGGTGGAGAAGAACAGCTTAAACAAGTAGAAAACCCAGGTGCCTTAGAGTAGGAGAAACAGAGAAGACTTTCCAAGGTGCTTAAATTTTGTGGAGTAAGAAATACCACACGAGGGATGCCTGGGTGGCTCAGTGGGTTAAGCCTCTGCCTTCGGCCCAGGTCATGATCCCAGGGTCCTGGAATCGAGTCCCGCATCGGGCTCTCTGCTCAGTCGGGAGCATGCTTCTCCCTCTCTCCCTCTCTCTGTTTTTGTCTCTCATGAATAAATAAATAAAATCTTTTTTAAAAAAAGTACCGCATGCAAAGGCAGAAAAGTTTGGGGTAAAACATGGCATCTATGACAGAGAGTCAATTTTCCATGATATATGAAGAACTCTTACAAATTAATAAATAAAAGGCAAATGATGTAATCTAAACATGCACCAAGGATGTACAAAGGCAAATCCATTTCATTTGTTATCAGGGATGTACAGAATAAAAGGCAATATTGTTGTTGTTCATTAGATTTGCAATGCTGGAAAAAACATGGCAAATGGATTCTGATGTGGGGCAATCGTCATTCTCTTAGGATGGACATGGAAGCACCAACCGCAACAACATTTTGGAAGGAATTCTGGAAGTGTTTATTATAGGTTCATACACACTTACCTTTGGGCCCAGAAATCCAAGTCTTGAAGATCTGTTCTCTAGATCATAAAAACACAACTAGGAAGACTCATATTTCAACACTGACTTTGGACACAGAGGAGGAAGAATTCACCCAGGCTGCCCCTGGATGCTCCTTGGGGCGTGTTGGGTAAATGAGTCCAAGCAATCCGATTCTCCAATGGACTGCTTTGCACCAAGGACAGAGCAGGAGGCAGATCTGTCTACACCAGCCAGGGAGATGGGCCCGATCCTTCAGTGAAAATAGCATGTGGAAGAAAAAACGTGAGGCGCCATCCCATTTTATGTCAAACAAGAGCCATGGCGAATGTGAGTATGTGTAGGAGCACAGAGGAATGTTTAAGAAGCTAAATCCCCAGCCCGTTCAGACCTGAAGCTCCTCAGCCCCAAGCCGAGGGAGTCCTCTGAGGGCTGGTCACTCAGCGATGGCTGTTTTGGTAGCATTTACACCACGGAAACTGGCAAAGGTGGCATGTTCAGCTTTTACCCCCTGGAAGCCGGTTGGGAAGCCCTTATCAACATGTTATTGGTGCTGGAAAAGGCGGGGGAGTGCAGGCATTGTCTCCAGAAGCCTTACTCAAAGAGACGCTTACTCCCTACACCAAGAAATGCATGGATGCAGATTCATTTTATAGCACACGGAAGGTATTTCAGCTCCAGTTATCCTGGAGTCTGTGGTTCCTTTCCCAGGACACCATCCTTCCTGGAGGATTCTGAGGTCTGAGCGCCCTGAGACTGCACAAGGGGCTATGCTGCATCCTTACCACTGGGGGGCAGTGATGCCACAGCCAAAGCACCCATACCACCCAGAAGGGCTCCAATGGAGCTCCCAGCCTCTGCTTCAAGCCTGCAGCTCCTCAGCCCCTGGGACCCTCCCCTGGGGGTGCAGGAGAAAAGGGGAGGAGTAGGACTCAAACCTTAGTGTCCTTAAACTCAATGAGCTTGATTTCAAGAATGGGAATGATGCTAATAACCACACAGTGCGTTCCCACTTAAGCCAAGTGGTTCTGCACTACTGTGAGCCTCCTGTTTCCTCCTGTGTAAAGTGGGGAGGATATTAGTGTTGACTTCAGACAATTAAATAAGCTTAGCAGGGTGCCTGGCACAGGGTGATGCTCAGCAATACTAATTAGTATCGTTATTAGAGTTTACCCAGCCCAGGGATGCTCTGTCCCATTCTCAAGCTCCCCCTCCAAGATATGTGCTCTTATCTTCCATTTTCTACAGTATAACGCTAAGGGACATAGAAGGGAAATGACTGTCCCCAGTCTACTCCTAGAGTAGGGACAAGCAAGAACTTGGGCCTGGGTGACAGATCAAGTCTCTCCTCCCTAACTCAGCTCAGTAGGGGGGACAGAGAGAGAAGAGGGTGTGCCCCCCCAACCCCTTCCACCCCTTCACCCCCTCCACCTCCACCTGGGTGGGATACCTGGGGGCTCAGAAGTCCCTTCCCTGAGTCGAGATCCCTTACCTGTAACGTGAGACTTGCAATCACAGAGTTACTGAGACTTCTGGGCAGGGAGCACACATGGCTTCAAAACAAAGAAGCCACACGTTCATGCCTTCATTCAACTCACGGTTTGTTGTGCTGCAAATGTAGGCAGGGCCTGGCAACAGGACTGGTAAACCCCCAGGGTTTGCCTAATGGGCTTGCCAGGGAGGGAGCCTCCGGTCCTTCCCTGGAGCACAAACAGTGCTCCCCGGCAGGGTCCGAGGGTCCAGCAAGGTGCCATTCAACACGCCCCGTCCTTGCATCCTTCCCGTGGGATACTCACAGGCCTGCACATGCACACACACGTGCACACATGGGCATGCGCACACGCACAGGGAGGTGCTGGGTCTTCAGTTGTGGGGCAGTGGCTTCCATGTTATTGAGCCACAGAGACGGGTGGGTATCTGTCACCCTGCAGCAGCTCAGCGTGACAGGCACAGTCCCGTGCCATCAGCAGCAGGCACGCTGGGAGGACCTGGACTCAGGAAGTTGTGCAGAGCAAAACTCTGGGTGTCTGGCACGGCCACCTGCAGTGTCCATAGTGCTCGGGGTTTCGCCATCAGGTGGCCATGTCCCGTCTCCTAGCTTGGCTTTCTCATCTGTAAGCCAGGGACTGTGCCAGTCCCTGCACCACAGCAGCGGGGGGCCTGACAGGGGATTCTGCAGGGAGAGCACTCAGCAGGTTGCCTGGAGCCAGTGAGCCCTGGAAGAGGAGTCCATGCTGATGTTCTCAGGGCCCATCTTCAAGGCTCAGCTCACAGCTCCTGTTCCATGCTGGGCATCGCCTCTCCTCCGCCATGCCTCATAATAAACGGGCGTTTGGGACTCCTGCGTGTAGTGCTGTCCCGGGGACGGAACAGGACAGTGAAGCCAGTGCCCAACACACAGGCCGGCAGTGCAAGGGAGAAAAACCTACTTCTTGTGGCTCCCAGCTCCCCCCTTTCAGGTCCTTGGCCCCAAACCTCGTCTCATTCTCCACTCTTCGTCTCCTGCCCCACATCTGGTCAGTCAGCAAATGCAGCAGCTCAAACTCCAGCCGGAGCCCAGCTCACCCCATAGGATGACCCCCAACTGTAAGCCACGTCATCCCCAGGCCTGCGCCTCCTCAGCCGCCTCCAGGGGACCGGACTTGTCCTGTGGGAATGAGTCAGATCCTGTCTCTCCTCGGCTCAGAGCTCTCCAGTGGCTCCCAACTCACTTGAAATAAAATCCAAAGGCCTCACCACCCGCCCTGTTACCTCCCTGTCTGCTCCTCTGTCTGGCTCAGGTATTGCTCTCTGTTTTTCTTTTATTTCTTTTTTCGTCATAGAGACATAATTGATATACAGCATTGTATTAGGTTCAGGTGTACCACGTAATAATTCAATATTTGCATAAAAATTGCAAAATGGTCACCACAGTAGGTCTAGGGAACATCCGTCACCATACGTAGTCGCCATGATTTTTCTTGAGATGAGAACTTTGAAGATCTACTCTCTCAGCAACATTCAAATACACAATACAACATTGTCAGCTCTATCCTCCATGCTGCCCGTCACACCCCCGAGACCTATTTATTCTGTAGCTGGCAGTCTGGACGTATCAGCCTCTCTTCGGCTCCTCAGACACCTCGCACACTCTGTTCTCTCTGTGTAGCCGCACCCTGGCTCCTTCGCTGGTGCGCCCAGGACAAAGCCCCTTCACCATGATGGGCAGGTGGGCAGGTGGGCAGGTGGGCAGCTCGGGGAATGGCAAAGCCCTGAGGAAAATGGACTCCACTCAGGGCACCATGTCCAAGAGGAGCTTGAGATCCAAAGTTTCGTGTGAAATCTCCTGGCTTCTAAATGTTGCCAGTCACATCTGTGGGTCATTTTTGGTCCTCAAGCCACCGTCTATGGTCAGTCACTACCTCACAGGAACGCCGGTAAGAGAAAGCAAAAGGCCATATGGGGCAACACTGTTTTTCTTCCCCCTGCTCCCACCCTGCCTCTCTCTCTCTTTCCTTCAGTTGTGGGATGAGTTGCGTCCCCCAAAATGTCATGTGTTAAAGTCCTAACCTTTAATACCTCAGAATGTGACTATATGTGGAGATGGGGTCTTTAAAGAGCTAAGTTAAAACAAGGTTGGGCCCTTGGCCAATATGAGGGGTGTCCTTATAAGAAGAAATTACCACACAGACACACAGAAGGAAGGTCATGTGAAGACAAAGGGAGAAAATGGTTACCTCTCTCCAAGCCAAGAGGAGAGGCCAAAGAACACCCCTGCCTCCCGCTGCTAACACCTTGATGTTGGACTTCCAGCCTCTAGACCTGTAAAGAGACAAATCTCTGTTGTTGAGCCCCCTCAGTCTGTGATGCTAGTCATGGCAGTCCCAGCAAACAAAGTCATTTCTGTTTCTCTCCCTTTCTCTCTTTTTTCCTCCTCTATGTGGTGGGACAGAAAATGATCAAGTTAAAGAGAGAACAGTGACCGCAGGATGAGTTGGTGGCAGATTTGTCTCCAGAAAGGATTGAACGAGCATAGACCCACCACCACACACTTCCCACCGGCCAGGATGGAGGACCTTCCATTCATGGAGATGCCTCTCAGAGATGAGCATGGCATTTGCCTGGGGACAATATCTGGGGGTGCAGGGTGAGGTCATGAGGGCACACCCCAGCAACCAACCATGCTTTCCAGATGGATGGCTCCAAGACAACGGGAAGGTATGGGGGAGGCTCAGAAGAATGAAGGTGGGAAAAGGAGGAGAGGGAAACTATGGTCTATGTGCTGAGACCTCCCGCTGTCAAATCTCTAAAATCCCACTCAAGCTCATAAAAGGGTGCATGGGTCCTTAATGGAACTTGCAAAAGAGCTGTAACCAGAGTCAGGGGGAGACAACCCCCCCATTAGCTGATGCTGAGATGGGGGAAGGGGGTATATGTGGGGCTAGAAGCAAAAAGACCTCAGTCAGTATCTGGACCACAACCAATCCCCCCACTAACCCATGAATTGGGTGGTTCTTTGTCCGCCCCCACCTTTTACATAGGGGGGAATTAAGGCTATAAGCCGGCTGAGCCAGCCAAGGTCTTGTAGCCCGCGAGCCGCAGCGCCGGGATTCGGTTCTGGCTCCCATGCACCGCCCTGGCATCGTGGCCGGCGGCGCCCCTCGCCCAGAGTCCGGCTTCCAGAATCCCCCAGCAAGCCCTGGCTCGAGCTTCCGCAGGAAAACAAAGGGACGGCTCGCTCGCTGGCTGCAAGGGAGCGGCTCGCCACCAGGGGGCAGGGCGCGCTAGCAGCCGCCCCCGGGAACGGCCTTTGTCCGGGTGAGGACCCCTTTCCGCACCCCGCTGACACCGGAGCCCCCGCTCCCCAGTGCCCGCGGGCGACCAGCTCCCTGGGACAGGCCCCCCCGCACGCCGCCGCAGAGGCTGCCCGCGGCGGCTCTCCCCTGCCTCACCTGCCCCTCCTCTCTGCCTGGGAATGAACTGCATTTCTTGCCATCTTCCAGGCCCTGGCTCAAAGATCTTTCCAGTTTCTCGGCTTTCATGGAGACTTCATTTTGTATATACGCAGATCGATGCTGGGTGGCTGCAGCCCAGCTCTCCCTCCATCAGCCCCCTCTGGGCTGTGAAAGCATCTCCTGTGTGCAGGGCTGGGCAAACGTAGATTCCCCAACCCCCTTCCCTTTTCTGTCCCAAGGGAACCCAGAAACCGGTCCTTCCTAGAAATCCCCAAGCTGCCTGGCCTCCTGGGCTGGGAGAGCAGCCAGTGCCTGTCTATGTCTCTGTTAATTGTGTGGACCCAGGGGAGGTCTTTTCATGGATGGAGACCCGTTTGGACCAGGACCACATCTGAGTCACCCCATGTGCTCCCCTCACCCTGCTTGCTGGCTGCTGCTCAATCCTTCTGTGAGTTCCCAGGGGTGCCCTGGTGCCTGGAGGCGCCCCTCAGGTGTCCCCAGCCTCCTGCAGCTGACCTGGGCTGGAAGTCAGTTACAGACCCAAGGTGAACCCTCTACTGGGAAGAGGACTGGGCAATCAGCAAAGCTGGCATCTCAGCCCAGGCAGGCTGTCTCCATGGCTGTTCCCCTGGCCTTCCATACACACACATAGACCCAAAAGTGATGTTCCCTCCGTGTGAGCACTCAGCTTTTGCTGGAAAATGTCCTTTCTGCGCATTTCTTCCTTCCACCCTCGAACAGCTTGGCAGAGTAGATAGCTGCCTTGCCCGTTCCACAGAGGAAAAACCTGAGGCACGGGGGAGGGGGGAGGGACCTGGGCAAGATCTGTCTCCACCTCATAGGACTGGAACCTGCCCACCCCCTTTCTCCTGCCCTTGACCTCTGATCTCAAGTGTTTTCCTCCTCTCTTTTATGCCTCCCCATCCTGTTTCTTCAGAGGGCCCAACACCTGATGCTCTGGCTGTTCTCCCCTTTCTCACGTGACTATTACTGCCAGTCTCCCCTCTCAACTCTGAGCTCCAGGTGGTAGGAACGGTGTTAGTCCTGTCTGCCGTGGTACTCCCCAGACAGAGCACTTGGCCTGACGCACAACCAAGGTGTTGAATGAATGGCTGAAAATGCAGAACAAGCTGAGGGAGTATGTGGCATCATCGCCATCTTCCCCATTCCCCCGGCCAGGAATGCGGGCTCTTCTGGAAAAGTGGAAACGCTTCTGATACACATGAATTAAGAAATGTTTTAAAGTGTATTTGGTTAAAGAGTTTATAGACAGGAAGTGACGTGTCTGTATATTGCAAACATTTTGTATGTTTTTAGAGCAGAACTAGAATGGACTGGGGCACCTTGGGTGGCTCAGTCGGTTAAGTGTCAGACTTCGGCTCGGGTCATGATCCCAGGGGCCTGGGATCGAGTCCCATGTTGGGCTCCGTGCTCAGTGAGGAGCCTGCTTCTCCTTCTTGCTCTGCTGCTCTCCATCTCTCACTCAAATAAATAAATACGATCTTTAAAAAAAAAAGAAAAAGAAATAGAATGGACTGAAATAGTCGACTTAGTATGAACCACACGAAGATGAAGACAGATGAAGGCTTTGGAGTGTCTATGTCGCTGTGTCCCTCGGTGCCCAGCCAGCCAAGAACACTGCTAGAGTTTGGCCACATGGAGGGGAGGGCCAGGCTGAGGCTGCCATGTTTCGGCACCACGCAGGCTGCCCTAGTCACAGGCCCCCTCCTCCAGCAAATGAGATCACAAAAATAGCAATACTAGCTAGAGGCAGTAAAGTGAGCCACGTGGACGGGCCAGCCATGAACCTGCTAGCTGAGTGCAGTGGGGAGATCAGGAGGTGTGCGGCGAACTTGGGCTGTCTGTGGAAGGGCTGCCCTGACCAGGGGGTTTGGAGCCCTGAGGGTCCCCTGCAGGCCTGCGGCAACACCCACTTTCACATTTTGCCCTGTCCGTAGGAGTTTGGATTGCCCCTCCCGTCTGGCTGGTTCTCCTGTGAGAACTAGAGGCAACCATGGCGGCAGCGTAAGGGGTCAGCCCAGAGAGGGGCACAGTTTGCTTTGGCCTCACCATGGTGGCAGCGGGGAGAGGACTCTCCCCAGCAGTCTCAATCTGCACCCCAACTTCCAGGGCTGCGAACATGTCCCGGGGCAGGGCGGGGCAGGGCAAGGCATCCAGCATGGAGCTGAATCCTGGCACCCTTGTGTCTTAAGTCCCAGTCTTGTGCCTTGAATGATTCTTCCAAGGTAACTGCCTGGGGCTGGCACTGGTGACTCCTCTGGCTTTCTATTGACGATGCTGCCTGCCAGGAGGCTGCTGGCATCAGAGCTGGAAGATGCTGACAAGCGCTCACGCCTCTGTACTCCTTCGTCCAGCCCACAGCACAGGCCAGGCAGTGGACATAGTAAAGAGCCGTAAGTTCAAACCTCAAGTCGGCCTCTTACTAGCTGTGTGATGTTGGGGAAAGCACTCTACCTCTCTGGACATGTTCTATTTATAAAATGGGGTCACCCGCTCACCACGTTTTGCTCAAGTAGCTGAGGGATAATACACAAGAGATGTGAATGTGTGTGATGTCATCAGGCAACCAAGGCCCTGAGTCCCAGCCCCCTACTCCAGCACAGTCTCCAGGTCAGAAGGGTGGACATGGTGGGGCCCCATTGTGGGTCCTTTGAATGCTGGATATTGAATTTGGATTTCATCCTGGGAGCCACGGTGGGTTTAGAGGGAAGTGCGCAGATTTGCATTTCCGGAAAGGCCTGTGCGGAGTGTGGATCAGAGGGGTGAGACAGGCCGAGCCAGAAGATGTCCAGGAGTCCTGAATGACAGTCCCTGGGATGTCTGTACGCAAATCCCTGAGATACGTGAGGGTCACTTGGCGTGGTGAAAGATGGGGTTGAGCCAAGGATCTTGAGATGGTGAAATGATCCCGGCAGCCCAGTGTCGTCACAGGGGTCTTTGGGAAGGGGGATGGGGGAGAAAGATTTGACCAGCCTGTTCTGCTGGTTTTGCAGCTGGAGAGGGAACCACAAGCCAAGGAAACCGTGTAGCCGCTAGAGGGTAGGAAAGGCAAGGAAACATTCTCTCTGCTATGGTCTGAATGTGTCCCCCCGAAAACTTCTATGCTGAAATCCTAACCCCCCAGTGCAATGGTATTAGGAGATGGAGCCTTTGGGAGGTGATCAGGTCCCTCTACCCTCCCCAGTGGGATTAGTGTCTTTATAAAAAGAGACTCCAGAGAGCTGCCTATCCAGGGAGACCCGCTTTACTTCTGGCCTCCAGACCCATTAAAAGAATAAATGTGTGTTGTTTTAAGGCAGTAAATTCATGGGAAGTTGTTACAGCAGTGATAGGAAGCTAATGCAGGCCTTCCCCTCTCTGGGCCTCTCTCTCCCCACTGAGACTATGGACACGAGGAAGCTTTATGTGCAGACATAAAGTGGAAGGCAGAGCTGAGCAGAAGCGAAGCAGGCCTTTCTGAGGAGACTGGGGCTCTCTCTGTGCCACCGTGGACAAGGCAGAGTGGGCATCCCAAACTCCAGTGCCCGCACCGTCTAGTTCTAGAAGTGGGTGAGGTGGGCAGGTGGGAGAGGGACAACGGGGACTGGCAGGCCTGTGGGACAGGACAGAGCAAAGGCACTGACAGTCAGGGTAGCCCCACCCTTGTCGGGCCAAGGGCCACCCCTTGCCAGGTGAGAAGATGGCCTGATCGCCCAGCTCTGCTTAGAGAAGTCAAGATGGTGGATTTTCGCTTGAAATCTCTCAATCCTTTGACATTGCCAATTAGGCAATTTGACATGCCATATTAGGGCTGGCATCCTCGTTCTGCCACAGCCGGGTCACCTGAGCACTGGTCACCGATCGCTCAGGGCCTCAGTTTCCTCATTTGTGCAAAAGGGATAAGGAAGCCTACCTCATTGGGCTGGGGGAAGAGTCCATTGTGGAGTATGTGTGAAGGGCACAGAGCCTGGCATGAGCATTGCTACCATCATTTTACTGTGTGAGCGGGGAAGACGTTTTTCTGTCCTTCCATGCCCTGTGCTGCGTCCACAGAACTCCAGCCACTGCCTTGCCACATCAGTGCCCCATCTTGTTCCTTTCTAAAGCAGCCTTCCCAAACCTCAGACTGCCGGGCCCCACATCCCAGACCAAGCTGGGGCTTGCAGCCCCAAATCCCCCAAGTCCCAAAGAAATTTGGTGAACTCAGGATTTCCCCCAATTTAGCTCTACAGCCAGTATCTCCCATCATCTGCAAATTTTTCTTTAAGTTGACTCTCATCTTCTTATACTTCTGTAAATCCAGCCCCATCTTAGGAATGTGAGATGTAAAACAATGGTTTTGGTGAGCTAATTATTTTTTACCCCTTATACATGTTGAGTAAAAGTGTCTCTGTTACAAATCTGAAAACTCATCAGGGTTATGATGGTCGATCACCCTGCCGGCTCTCACAGTGGCCAGGTAGCCTCTTCGGGTTGGTTGAGGTGAAGGGCAGGCAGCGTGACCTCATGCTCGCTGCCTTTCCCTGGAGGTCTCTCCCAGCTTTGGATCCTCTGCCACTGGGACTCGCTCACGTGGGAAGGATCGGCAAAGAGAGGATTCGGGCCAAGCTGGGAGAACTCCTTTAGGTGCCATGATCAGCTCTTTAGTTTTTAAAAATGGATTTTACCATGTGTTAGAGTAATTCATTCATGCCTTCTCCTTGGAGGATGGTTCCCAGGCCTTGCAGTGAAATTCAATGTGTGAATGAAAGAAGAGGCTTCTGTGGGACCGAGTCCAAATGGTGCGCACGCCATTCAAGGCTCTGCCACCCTGACTTTCCAGCGCTCTCTCCTCCTGCTGGGCCGCCCATGAGTCTTTGTATTGCAGCAGTCTCCAGCCACTGAGGGGTGCCCCCTGTGATGTTCGTGCTACAAGTCACTGTTGTGAGAAAACTCTTAGCCTTCATCTGCTAAGCAAACTTCTTTTCCGTCTTCAAAACCCTTCTCAGCACTTCTTCCTTTGTGAAGTGTGCCCTGATTCATCCTCTGAGTTTAGTCTCCCCACAAGACATGGTGACTCTTTCTCCTCTCCCAAATGTCCCCCACCTTTTAGCCTCTTGGCATCTTTTTTGCCAGCACTGTGGGCTGAGCCCGCAACACCTGTCACCCAGCTGATGACAAGAGTTCCCAAACAGGTCTCCCTACATCCCCTTCACACCTCTCACCTCTAAACTGATCTGCCCAGGAGGCACAGTTATCATGGAGAAACCCTGATCTGAGCATGCCGCTCCCCTCTTTAAAATTTTCTAGCAGCTTCCGTTTTACACAGAATATAATCCAAGCTCTTATAAAAGCCCCTGAGACCTGGCAGGATCTGGTTCCCACCCACCTCTCTGGCCTCCTCAGCCTTTCTCCCTCAGCTCACTGGCCCAGTCTTCTTGCCCTAGAGTTTGCAGCTGCTCTTCCCTTCTGGAATGTTCCACGCCTACCTGACTTCCACACATGGGCTCCCACCTACCCTACCACCTCTCCCCAAACACACACATACACACACACGTACACTCTCACTCTTCATCTATCCATTACTCAGGACTCACCTGAGCAGTCATCCCCTGGGGAAGCCCTCAGTGCTCCCCCCCACATGGTCTTGAAGAGAAGGGATTACATCACATTGATTTGCATGACAGGATGAGACCTAGACTATGTGCACTGGCCATTTCCTGGGGGCCGGATATGACAACTCCAAAGGCACTTCCAACTTGAGTTTAATACTGATGAACTTCACAGAACCTGAGTGTCTTCCTCGCTCCCCCAGGTGGGCATAATAATACCTACCATGGTGTAAGGAAGTAAGGAATAGGACAGCAAATGCATCTTAAGTGCCCCCCGCCCCTCCTCAGGGTGGAAGCCATTGGAACTCTCATGGGTCCCAAGCTTTATGCCTTCATGGGCTCCTTCCTCATAAAATAATTTTAAATTTTTATTTTATCTTCAAGTTTTATTTTTTATTTTTATATTATATTTATATATTTTATTTTTAAATTTTAAAATAAAATAATTTTAAAACTTACACTTTATTATTACATGGGTGTAAAGATAAATACAATTCCAGCTGGAGAGTATTCATTTTTCTCTCTTACTTTAAAATAAATTGAAACATTTTCATGGGCCACTAAGAATCTCTGTTGCCTTCTCCTCCACCACCCTACAGTTCATGTTCCACTTGCTCTCCTCCTGCCCTGGGTCCCGGGCTCCATCAGGGGCTCTGAGGTCAGCATAGGTGAGGAGGGCTCTGCCAGGACAGCTGAAACCTGGAACATAAGTCTGCCCCGAGAGCAGGCCTGTTAAGTCCCTCCGTGGGTACTGGACATCTGTCATTGCTGGAACTAAAAGATTTGTTGGTGCTAATAACTTCCCTGGTGTCAACCTATGAGCTCCATAGTGTCTGCTGAAAACTCATGTCCACTTGGGACCTTAGAATGTGGCCTTCTTTGGAAATAGGTCGTTCGCG
The DNA here is from genome assembly GCA_004024625.1 of Mellivora capensis. NCBI lineage: Eukaryota > Metazoa > Chordata > Mammalia > Carnivora > Mustelidae > Mellivora > Mellivora capensis. The sequence continues at coordinate 58,615 of PISX010002761.1, read as the reverse complement.
TTTCTTTCCACCTTAAGATGAAATCATCCTGGCTAAATTCAATGATTGGTGTCCTTAGAAAAAGAGAAGAGGACACGGAGACACCGAGAAAGTGGCACAAGGGTGAAGATGGAAATCGAGAGATGTGTCCATAAGCCAAGGAACATCAAGGTCGCCAGCAGCACTTACCGACAGCCACCAGAAGCCAACAGAGAGGCATGGGATGGCGTCTGCCTCACAGCCTCCGGAGGGAGCCAACACAGGCGGAGCATTTGGCCTCCTGAACAGTGGGAGAACGCGTTTCCGTAGGTTGGGGTCCCCTGTCTGCGGTTACTTGTTGCAGCTGAGCTAGGACGGGAATGCGCTCTGCGCATCCGCACAGCAGCCCCGCCCTTGAGGAAGGCAGCCTTACTGTCATCCAGGTAGACATCAGGGCAGGGAGCTCAGGGCAGGGGGCTCAGAAAGTTCCCGCAGCTCGCCCCAAGTCACCTTGTCCTCCCTCAGACTCTGGCCACGGCAGGCCCAGGAGGCAGGGACTTGTGTCGTGGGGTCTGGAAGTGGTGGGAGCTGAGGCTGGCAGGTGAGACAGGGCACCGCCACGGAGGGGAAGCTCCGTTCTGTAGCAGTGGACACTGACCCCTGGAAGCACCATGGAGCCACCCAGGAAAGGCTTACATGTGACCTTGGCTGAAGAAACAATGTGAGAGCAAAACTGATTCTGCACCGAGATCTCAGCTGTGCAGAAACAGAACCGCCTGCAAAACATGCAGCCTTGCACTCTTTGGGCACTGGATTTGTGGAAAATTTTTTCCCATCTCTTTTCCCAAATTCTCCTGATGTGATGTGGTCGTGGTGGCGGTGGTCGTCGTCGTTGTCATGATCTGGACTGGGAAAACACAAGGAGGGATCCTTTTCTGTCTCCTGAAAACTACAAGAACTGGAAGGCTAAGACAAGTGAAGCCTCAGCACCCAGCTTCCTACATTGGCGCTGCCCAAATCCCCTTTCCTTCCCGGCTTTATGGAGGAAGGAGGCGCAGCCCTGCTGCAAATGGCCTCCAGGGGCAAGCGGAATCCACTGGGGCTGGCTTGTCAGGGGAAAGACAAAACCAAGTCTTCATCCCCTGCCCTGCCATCAGAGGCCCTGCCAGAGCCCTGGCCCCTGGAAGGAGGCAGGGGTGGGAGAAGCAGGACAGGGTGGGTGAGAGACGTGGACATGGCCTGGGCCTTCATGCTGGGGGTGCCACCTCTGCATGGCCGTATTTTTTCAGGTTGCCTGCTGCTTGTTAATTAGTATTTCCCTCAACTTGCCAGGCGAGCTCATCTGCATGGAGTTGGGGGCACATGGGGCCATCTCATGAGGCGGTAGTTGAACCCCTTGGTGTCAGAGCCCCCAGGAAGAGGTTGGGGGTCTTCAAGGCCATGCTGATTTCTTTCAGAAAACATTCAGATGCATTCGTTTCTCTAGTCCATCACTCATCACTGCATATTGACAACTAGCTGTGGAGCCCCCACTGTGGGCCTGACAGAGCTCTAGGCCCAGAGATCATATGGCGAATAAGATTTGTCTGACCTCTGCTCTTAAGGAGCTCCCTGGCTAATGAGAGTGACAGCCGTCTTAATGATCTCACAAACGATGTTTAATTACAAATGCCAAGAAGTAGAGAGAGACAGAAGACCCTGTCTTGGACCTCATAGGGCTGGTTTTTCTGGGAAGGAAAGTTTGAGCCAAGAGCAGAGGGGTGAGGAGGTGTTGCATAAAGAGCTGAGGAAGGGAGGTGGCCATGTGGGAATAGCATCCAGACAGAGGAGCAGCACGCGCAAAGGCCCTGTGGCAAGAGGGAACCTAGCACACGCAAGGAAAACAAAAGCAGTGTAGCTGAGGTGGAGAAAGTGGTAAAAACAGGAGTCAGAAATGGGGCTCCAGTGGGAAGGGGTAAGGGAGGGAGAATCAGGCCACACAGCACATGATAGGATGGGCAGTGGTTTTGGTCTCCGGCCTAAAACAGGGGGAAACACTGAAGAAGTTGAACCAGCTGAGTGACGTGATCAGATTTTAACCAGACTGGGGATCTGTAATCCAAGCTGGAGTCCCCAGCACAGCACGAGGTGAGGGGCGAGTCCCTGCATCATTCCAAGTCAATTCTTACTTTTATGAAGTGGAAGCCGACAGAGGAACCTTATGGACCTGTTTACTTGAGCATCTACTTAATGCCATGCCATGTGAGTATCATCTTCCTCACTATGGATGAGGAAACAGAGGCTCAGAGAGGTGAAGTGACTTGCCCAGGGACACACAGCCAGAAAACACCAGAGGTCGATATGTACCCGGGGAGTCTGTCACTATCCCAAACTCTCGCTGCGTGGTCCCGAAATGTGGCTAGGTTGAGCAGAGGGATGGAAAGTGGGCAAAATGAGGTGTGGAAGTGGCTGCCTCTGCCTTGATTCTCTCTTCTCCAAATCTGGCTTTGTTGGATGCACAGGGAAAAAGACCACGGGAGTCTCTGTGTTTGTGTCTGTGTGTCTACAGGTGCATGTGTGTGTGTGAGCGTATGTCTGTGTATGTGTGCCTGGATGTGTGTACACGTGTGTGCGTGTGTCTGTGTGTGCCTGCGCGTGTGTGTGCATATATCTGTGTGTGTGTGTGTGTGTGTGTGTGTGTAGGTCTAGTTATTTTTGGCAGCAAGGGAACTTAATTAAGAATTAAGTTCACAGCTTTCCCACTGAGAGCTAGCTGGGGGCGCAGGGTGGAGAAAGGGTGGAGAAAGCAGAGCAGACTGCAAACAGTGACACCAAAATAAAGAAGTGGAACCTTAGGGCTTTCCAGGGAGGAAGGGAGGGGGCACAGATGCTATTTTGGGCCCCGGTCATGCATCACAAACCCAGTGTGCTAACATTCTGGATTCACAGGCAGAATTCTTTCTGAGCCTGAGTTGGAGCAGAGGCCGGCAAGCCATTGCCCTTGGCTATGGCAGAGACTGTGTCATTGGACAGCAGGTGTTGAGACAGGGGCCGTTCTGGAAGGACCCCTAGACCTGGAGCCCATGCCCTTCCTCTGGCCACTCTGTTTCTCTCCACCTGCCATCTTCTCTTCTCATCTGGACCTTTCCCTGTGGCCTCCTGAGCTCTGGACACCATGGGTCCTTGCTCTCTCTTTAGCATTTCAGAAAGTTTCCTGGAACAACCATCCAAGACAGGCAGCTATGCAATGAATCCAGCCCAGATGCAGCTTTTATGTGGTCTGCACTGTCAAAAAAATGTGAGCCTCTACTGTGAGGAGGAGATTGCATGTAGAGAGCACAGCTAGGGGCCAGGCCTTGAGCTAAGGGCTGGGTGGGGCAGTGGGAAGAGGGCAGATGCCTAGGCAGACCAATGGCAAGCGTTGCACAACAGTGACATTACTGGATGATGATAAGAGCCATGCAGGGGGATCGGTGAGAGGGAGAGGGTGGGGAACTTACACTGAGTGATCAGGGAGTCTTCAAGTTTGAGGAGGAGGCCTTCAGGGGAAGGAGAGGGAGGCATTTGGCAGAGGGAGGACCTGGTTCGGGGAGACCAGCGAGTACTCAGCTTCGTGGGTCTAGAGCTCAGCACACAAGTGAGCAGGTCACAGAAGGACTGAGACAGGTAGGGTCAGAGGACAGTCATCTTGAAGGTCATGGACTTTGGCATGAGGGCCAGGGGTCCACAAGGTGGGGAGCGCGTGTGGTTGTCAGTGCGACCTCATTGTTCTTGACTGGTTGCTGAATTGAATAAGAACCACTCATGGGAGGTGGTCAAGAAACAACTTTATTTTTGTCTCCTGCATTAGATGGGTGGTCCCTGTGTTTCTTCGGGGTAGGGGTAGTAGAGACAGGCATAAGCCACTTAAGTCCCCTGATCACAGCTTTAGTTCCGGAAATAACAATGTCTGCTCACCCATGCACTCACCAACACTTTCTCATATCCCAGCAAGATGGAAGCAAGGAGAGGGAAGGGGAAACAATGGTTTCTACATGACAAGTGGCTTTGCATTCGCTGGCTGGCACAGGGGGTAAAGCTGACTTTTCCTATTAGAGTGCTTCTGTGGGTTCTCAGGAGGCTCCTGTGTTAGAACCCCCTGGCTGTACCTCCTGGAGTGGTGATGGCTCTCCTTCGGACTTCTGCTCTCTCCTTAGGCCCCAGTTTCTGGACCATCTCTGCATTCAGTGCTAGCTGCCTCTTTGAGGAGACCCTCTCAGCAGAATGTAAAGCCACTCCCAGCTGGTCTTCTCTGCTGCTGGGACCACATCTGGCCTAAGAGAGAACCCATGTATTCCTCGGTCTGTTTTGAAGACAGTCCATTATATCACTAACCACCACCAGCACCATCATCAACATTACCAATACCATCAACATCACCACCATCATCAACATTACCATCATCATCACCATCATCATCATCACTACAACCACCGTCATCAACGGTGCATCAGCCAAAAAAAAAAAAAAAAGAAAAGAAAAGAAAAATTAGGCATGCTGTAGTTTGCTGATTCCCAACCTACACAGACTTCAGAAATATATTTATCCCACACATGAGAATGTGACGGCCATGCTGTTTTCTATCTCAGGTCACAAATCCACCTTGCTATAGAATCTCAGCCCATGCAAATGCTCACACCTACGCAAAAGCAGAGAGACTAACAGTGATTCCCAGTACCCACCACTTTTGCTTTGATAATCACTGCCTTTATGCCATTCTTAAGACCACCTTAGGAGAAAAAACCTAGTGGCAGTGGTGGGGGCTAGGAGACAGCCAAGTAGGATGTAAGATTAAAAAGAAAAAAGAGTTCCCAAGAAACATCTTCTCTCTGCTGGAGGAGCTTGTAACTGTCTCTTTAAGTCATTTCAGATGCTCTGAAGGTTTGAGGTCAGAGAACTCCTAGATCTTCAAACCTTGAGGCAGGGATATCTTCCGACACAGCTGCCCTGGCCTTGTCCGGCTTCCCAGAAGAGCTGCGGGGATCTGCCAGGGTGAGTCTTCCTTGTAAGTTAAGTGACTTCGGTGATTCTTGTTGATGGCAGCATCTTGGAGCCATCAAAGACCTAGGGGCAGCAACTGTGAGTTTGAACACCAGAGCCACCATCTGCATGACCTTGGGCAGGCACTTGGCCTCTTGAGCCCATTTTCACATGGCACAATGGGTGAATAATACTTGCCTTCTGAGGGGGGGTTGTAAGAATTAAGTGAAATAATACATGGCCTGTACCAGTTTCTAAAATATTGGTGGATTTGGTGGGGATATAAAAATGAGACCTCCTTTCTCTCTCATCCCTTCTTTCTGCTGTGTTGTTAGAACTTGCTTTTCCATCCTTTGTCAACATCTCTGGCAGATGATGGTACTCAGGAGTTCCCTTTCCTTGGATCCATCTCAGCCTGTTTTCTTTCTTTTTTTTTTTTTAAGATTTTATTTATTTATTTGACAGAGAGAGATCACAAGTAGGCAGAGAGGCAGGCAGAGAGAGAGGGGGAAGCAGGCTCCCTGCTGAGCAGAAAGCCTGATGCGGGGCTCGATCCCAGGACCCTGAGATCATGACCTGAGCCAAAGGCAGAGGCTTAACCCACTGAGCCACCCAGGAGCCCCTCAGCCTGTTTTCTTTTGATTTCTCTCCATCATAAAGCCACTGAATGCCCTCATTTATTCATTCCACAATACGTGCTAGCATCTGTTTCATGCCCTGTAGCACAGAAGGCTAGTGGACAGGTTCCCAGATATCTCAGAGCTTGGGGTCCAGGAAGGCAGTTACACCAGGCCAACCGACTGGGGCCCTCAGATATCCAAGGTTAGACTGTCCTCGAGGGATTGCTAGGAAGGACAGAATTGGCACCACCAACCACCCCACACCTATCCTATACCTCCCTGGCTCCATTAACCAGAAGAGAAGAAGGCGAGGATGAAGACATCTTTGGAACTTTGAGCCATCATCTGAGTTCAGGGAGCAAGGGCTTCATCCCTCTTCCTCCAGGACCCAAATATGTGTCCCAGTGAGAAGGCTTCCAACACCTTCTGGAAAGAAGTCATCAAAGCCAAAGTGTTAGTCAAAGGAATGGTGATGAACAGAAGATTGAGGGGAACAAGAGCATCCAGTGAAAAGAGACTTTTGTCCTCTTCACTTTCTCTCCTCCTTCTTGGCCTTAAAAGAGGGAGCAGACAGAAAGTGTCTGCTTAAAACAGCACAGATTTATTATTATTGGGGAGGTCCGAAGTCCAAAACGTGTCATTCTGGGCTAAAAACGAAGTGTTGGCAGGATTATGTTCCTCTGAAACTCTAGAAGAGAACCATATCCTTGCTTTTTCCAGGTTCTAGATGCTTCCTGCCTGGCTTAGCTTGTTGCCCCTTCCTCCATCTCTAAAGCAGCAGTGGCCAGTTGAGTCTTCACATGGTACTGATTCTTCTGGCTCTTTCTCTTACTTTTAAGGAACCTTGTGATGACGTAGAGCTCATCCAAATAATCCAGGATAATCTTCCAATTTTAAAGTTGGAGGATTAGTCGGGGCACCTGGGTTGGCTCAGTGGGTTAAGCCTCTGCCTTCGGCTCAGGTCATGGTCTCAGGGTCCTGGGATCAAGCCCCGCAATGGGCTTTCTGCTCGGCGGGGAGTCTGCTTCTCCCTCTCCCTCTGCCTGCCTCTCTGCCTACTTGTGATCTCGCTCTCTCTCTGTCAAATAAATAAATAAAATCTTTAAAAAAAATAAAGTCAGTGGATTAGTAAATATTCCCATCTGCAACCTTAATTCCATTTGCCATGTAAGATCACATATTCACAGGTTCTGGGGACCAGGGTGTGGACATCTTCAGGGACCATTATTCGGCCTGTCACACTATGTAATGGGCATCTCAGACTTGACAGGTTCACATCTAAACATCCACTTTTCCCCACTCTACAAACCAACACCACCCACAACCAGCCCAGTCTGAGCTGATGATGAGTCCATCCCTTTAGTTTCCAAAGTCACAGAGACTTGGCTCCCCTCTTTCTCATATCTTGCCTTCGATCTGCCAGCTACTCCTGTTGTCTCTATCCTCAGAGCTTCTCGCTTCTCACCAGCCTGGACCAGCTATCATGTTGTCTTGCCTAGAAGATTGTTAAGAGCCTCCTCTGGCCTCCCTGATTCTACCCTTGCCCCTACAGTCTAGTCCCAGCAGAACAGCAAAAGAGATTCTTTGAGAACCTAGGCCAGATCCAGTGGCTCTTTGTAGGTAACCCCATCTACCTCCTGTACTTACTGAGACAGAGTCAGGAATCAGAGATGGAGATCAAAGTGCCGCATTATTACTGGAAAAGCTGTGCCAGAGGACTTGGCTTCGGTGTGACAAATGGTTTGTTAAAGCTCCCTTCAATTGAATTTACTTGCCCAATCTTCAGGCAGAGCTCTGCTAAGATAGCCAAGCAAGTAGACTAAAATACTCTCTTCCTGAAGTCAGGAAGATGTGAAGGAGTGAGAGGTGACAGGTCTGAGCCAGCAGCATCTCCCAACGTTCCAACTGGAGGAGAGAATAAAGGGTGGAGAAAGGGGTCATGAGTCCCCTGGGGATGTCCTTTTACCGAGAAACAATACAGATTCCTTGCCATTTCCTACTGATGTTTTGGTATTATGAGGGTGATTCATTGTCATGGCCCAGAGAAAGGCCCATTTCTGCAGCTGGAGTTGTGTGGGAAGCAAGATGGATATGGACTGTGGGGGCATGGATACTAGAGGATGTTGTGGAAAGCTGACACTCTATAATGTATGCCTAGCAATTCTGAATTGACCCCCATGATTCCCACCTCCCGAAAGTCACCCTCTGGTGTAATCCCCTCTGACTGAGTGTGGGATGGACCTAGTGTCTTGCTTCTAATGGACAGAATATAGCAAAAATGATGGTATGCCACCTCCAAAATAAGATTATATAAGACTTCTGTTTTGCACTTGCTCACTTCCTTCTCCTTCTCCTTCCTCTCCTTCCCCTTCCCCTCTTCTCATATGTCTTCTTCTTCTTCCCTTCCCCTTCTTCCTCTTCCTCTTCCTCTCCTTCTCCTCCTTCTCTTTCTTCCTTTTGCTCTTCCCCTTCCCCTCCTCCTCCTTCTTCTTCTTCTTGCTGGCTCTTTCCTCATGCTTCACCTGATGAAACAAGTATCACATGGAATCCACATGTCAGGGAACTATGGGTGACCTCCAGTCAACAGCCAGTGAAGAACTGAGGCCCTCAGTCTAACAACCCATGAGGGACTGAATCCTGTCAACAACTGTGTGAGTGTGCTTAGTGACAGATCCATCCCTAAATGAGCCTTGAGATGTCTACAGCCCAGGAGGACCTTGATTGCATCTTGTGAGAGACTTGAAGCAGAGGCCCCTACTAATCCGTGTCCAGATTCCTGACCCACAGAAACTGACGTAAAAGATTATGTTATTTTAAGTTATTATGCTTTGGAGTAGTTGGATACACAGCACTGGTTAACTAATACATAATTCCTTAGCACAGTGCTTGGCACATGATGCGCATAAAACGAACACTATTTTTGTTACCTCTGACTCCAAAACCCCTTCCCCAGCTATTTCTCAAGAGTTCCTGAGAGATACTTCTAAGGTTAGAGTTGTTTTCCAAATATCTTACTTTCTTTCATTCTCAGCTCTCTGTGAGTCTCGGAAAACTGAGGAACTGAAGGTAGAGAAATGTCCTTCTTTCCTCTAGCTTGAGAGGCACCCAGAGGCTGAAACTGAAGAGAACTGGTATTTTTCCTTCCTCCTGTGATTTTTGCTGGTCCTGAATTTCCTACTCACCCCATGAATTTAGCTGCAGCCGGAATTCAACCCTTGCTGAATAGCTCTAAATTGGTGCCAGATAAAAACAGCACGGCCCACATAGAAACAAGCCTCCCATCTCACAGTTGCCATAGAAATAAGGGAACAGGTGACTCATAAGAAAGCTTTGCCTGGATCTTGGTAAACGGACCCAGCCTTAATGCCTGGGAGACTGCTCACACCCAAAACCCCCCAGAGCTCTTTTCAAATGAATGATTCCAAGAAAGCTGATCCCCTGGGTCCCCAGAAATGTTGTGCATAAACTCTTAAGACAAACCATGCTCTAAAGGTATCTATTAAGTTGTTCTTTATGACTAGTAATAATTTTCCTTGGGGACCCACCCCATCCCTCTCTGGGCTGTACCCGTGATTTCTTCCAGGCAGGCATGGGCCCCACGCCTGCCAGTGAGGCTTCATTCTGGGATCCTGTTGTGTCTACTCACAAAGAGAAGCATTTTTAAGCAGCAGAAAGAGAATTCAAGTATGTGAATGCTTGTGGCCACCATATCAGAATAACATCCCTAGAAGAAACAGAGATAGCACAGAAACATACTAGGAAGAAAGGGAGAGAGACAAAGTTTCCCCCAATACCACCTGAACATTTAGATCCACATGTTTCTGACCAGATTTCAACCCTAGACTCATTGGTCCCAAGAGTCAGTCAATTTTATTTCTGCTTAAGTCTGTCTGGGTGGGCTTTCTGTCCTTTGCAAAGGAAAGAGACTGTTCGGGGTTGAATCAAAAGATATGTTGAAATCCTAACCTCCAGTCCCTCAGAATGTGACCTTACTTGGAAATAGGGTCATTGTAGAGATCATCCATTGAGGATGTGAGGTCCTAGGAGGACACTGCCATGTGATGACCGAGGCAGAGATTAAAGTGATGAGGCTGTAAGCCCAGGCACGCCCAAGATCCCCAGCCAGAGCTAGAAGCTGGGAAGAGGGAAGGAAGGATTCCATGTAGAGTTGAAGAAAGAGCATGACCCTGTTGACACCTTGATTTCAGCCTTCCGGCTTCCAGAACCAGGAAAGAATGACTTTCTGTTGTTTCAAGTCCCTCAGTGTATGGTACTCTGTAAATACAGCAGCCCCGGGAAGCTAACCCAACACCTGGCTGAGAGAAACATCACAAAAGGAAGCCCAGACCTAGCACCAGAGTCTGAGATGGGGTTCCTTGCCTTCCGTCTCTCTCTCTCTCTCTAGTTGTGGGACTCTGGGCAACTTTCTTCACCTTCATTGCCTTGTCTGTGAAATGAGGAGCCAATTGCCCCTGTGGTGCTGTGGCATGTGCTTGGGGTGATGTTCGAGAAGGGACCCAACAGTGCCCTTACTCAACAACTCTTCACTGAAAGAAACATTAGGGGTATGTGCTAAAGGATCTCAGTTGTTGTTTCCTTTTTTAAAGATGTATTTATTTATGAGAGAGAGAGAGAGAGCAAATGTGTGGGGGAGAGGGGCAGAGGGAGAGGGAGAGATTCTTAGGCAGACTGTCTGCTGAGTGCGGAACCCAACACGGGGCTCGATCTCAGGACCCTGAGGTCAGCACCCGAGCTGCACCCAGACCGGGATGCCTCACCAGCTGCACTACCCAGGCGCTGAGGAATCTCATTTTTAGAAATGACTCACTCCTCAGTTTTTGTCTCCTTTCTGTTCATTTGGGAGTATATTTAGATTCCATTAGGCCTCTTTTTCTTGACTTCATCTCTATTTCCGAGGATTTTCTCGATGGGATTTCCTATCACGTCCCTGTCTCATCTCTCAGCAAATGCAGTTTCTTTCATTCCCCCCAAACTCAGTCTTCTTCACGTGGTGGGTGACTGACAAGCAACACGAGCTGTCGGACTGAAAGACTCCAGCAATGGGACTCAAGTCCTCGGCTGGGGCTTTAATGTCTCTGGGTGAGTTACTGAGAGCAAAAAAAGGAAGACAGAAACACAACTTTGGGCACTTTCTCCAACTGTTTAACTATTTGTGTAACCTCATTGCTCTTAATCGGCGTGGGGGGTGAGGGCACTGAGATTACGGGCACTCCACGTTCTGGGCCTTGCTGCGAGGCTGGGAGGGGCTATGCTTCTTCGGGAGTTGGTAGAATGGGACATTCTGGCAATGAGTATTTCGTGGGAGGGTAAGAGGGAAAAGAACAGGGTGGGGGGGGAGCCCACACCAATAGAACTGCTAGACTATGGTTTAAAAAAGATAGTGGTTCCAGAGGGATCTATCCATATTCCTCTAATGTGAGCCACTTCCAAAAATCTTATTACACTGCGTTATATTTTTTCTGCCCTCGCCAGTCTCTCTCCCTATCCTCAACATTTTACAATGGAGCAGCCCACAGGTAAATGACATCAACAGGCTCTAACCATAGTTTTGCATCTTTTTTTTTTTAATTGATCCAAACCCATCTACATAGACTTCATCATTTTCCCCTCTGCTGTACTTCAAACCAAGCACAAAGTTCTGCAATCAAGTCTGTTTGTGCAACCAAATGATGGGGGCACTGCTGAGGCCTGATTGGTTGGAACACTGGTGTGTAGGCTGTGGAAATCATTTGATAGCAATTACATTTGTGTGTGTTTTATCTTCCCTCTGCCTTCTTTTTTTCTTTTTTCTTTTTTTCTTTTTGGTGTCACTACTGTTCTCAGATAATTCAGTTTGGCCAGGTATCCTCGTATCTTTTTTTTTTTTTTAAGATTTTTATTTATTTATTTGAAAGAAAGAGAGAGCACAAGCAGGGGCAGAGGCAGATGCAGAGGGAAAGGGAAAGGGAGAGGCAGACTGCCCACCGAGCAGGGAGCCTGATGCGGGGCTTGATCCCAAGGTCCTGGGATCATGACCTGAGCCAAGGAAGACACTTAATGGATTGAGCCACCCAGGTGCCCCAGGCATCCTCGTATCTCTAGATCTTACATTCATGAGCCACCACTCTCTGGCTTTAAGAAAACTAGACTCTTTCATTAGATTTTTGCCTGTTTAGGAGAGCTTACATACCCACGACTTCTCTGCCCCAGGTCCTACAACTCAGTGCCAGCATTAGTGTCCAGAGGAAACCCACTTAGGTGAAACTATTCGAGAATCCCCATGAATCTCAGTGAAGACGTGTGGGTCGTGGATTTCCAGACAGGGCTAACACTCACCCACTGCCTCTGCCAGTGTTTTCTCATATTTCCACATATGATGAAAACACATTTCTTAACCTTTTTCATTCATAAAAGTTAAGGAAAGATCTTTTGCTGCTTAAATCTCCTAGGGGGACAGGGCCCTCATCCTCCACCCTATGGGGCCCAGCAAGGTGCAATTAGATGCTTTCTTCTAGAGAAATATCAGTGAACAAAAATGTCTCCATTTTTATTGACACATTAGTAAATATATTCCTGTTTGAGTTTGCTAGAGCTGTTGTAATAAAATATCTGGTGGCTTAAACAGACATTTGTCTCACAGTTCTGGAACTTAGACATCTTAGATCAAGGTGTTGGCAAGCTTTGTTCCTTCTGATGGTTGTGAGGGAGGATCTGGTCCAGGCCTCTCTCCTCTGCTTATAGATGACTGTCTTCAAGTGCATTCGATGCTCTCTAGGATAAGTGTCTCTCAGTTTCCGCTTTGCATAAGGATCCGGCTGTGAGGGATCCGGGCCTGCCCTAATGACCTGACTTTAACTTGATTACCTCTCTAAAAACCCTATCTTCAAATAAAGTTATATCCCGAGATACTGGAGATTAGAACCTCCACATATGAAGCTAGAACGGGACACAGTTCAACCCATAGCAGTCCCATTTTCCAGTTGGAGAAATTCTGCATATGAAATGCCTCAGATTTTAATGGAGAAAGAGTTGAAAGCACGTGTCCACGGTGCCGGCAGTGAACCGAACTCTGTCTTAGACCAGGACGAGGAGTTGTGTCTCCCGATGAAGGCCTTACTCACCTGAGATCCTGACCACGAGCATGGCTACTTTGCCAAAGCTTATGTGGGAAGGTAGGATGTTAACTTTTGCCTTTTGAGTTCTTATGGCTGCACAAATGATTAAAATCTGGCTCATCAAAATGTAAGTAATTAACACCTTTGGTGATGCTCTCCAAAGGGATATCAGCTTGACTGAACATGAGAAACTTTTAATTAACTCTTATTGTTGGCAACACAGGATTTCCCTGTTAGCGTGGGCTTGTAGAGAGGTGCTCCATTATGTTCCTAAATATGCGATCCCCTTGCTGAACCAGGATGGATCCACACCCTGGACCTGCCATATAAGAAATGAAAATGACTCCAGATGGGCTGGGAGGAGGGATCCCAATGTAGACGGAGTTTATACCATAGAGACAGTGGGGTTGGGACATGCATTTTTCCCTCCATCCCCACCCAGCTTAGCTAGCACCATTCCATGGGCCGAAGTAATGCTGGGATCGCAGAAGTTACATTTGGTGTATCAGGGTGAACAGTAGACCCACTTATTATAGCTATAAGAGATGTATTATTAGCTACCTTTAACAGGAAGAAAAACTCAGCCTTAGAAAAGTTAAGAGACTTGCCAGAGGTCCTATGACTTTAAGCAACTGAGCCAGAACAAAGACCTAAGATTTGATGTCCCCAAAGTTCTTCTGGCCATATACTAGGAACCTGCTGCTCCATTCAGCCTAGATGTTCTTCTGCGGATCACCGTTCCTTCATGCTTGGTCATTTGTCTTAGTCATGAGGTTGACTTCAACTATTCCACTAGGAGGTTGGGTTGGACACATGACCCAGCTTGGTCAATGAAAGTCATGGCAGTTGGTTCTCATGCACACATGACTCAAATGAAGCTGATGAACTCTGACCAAAGGGCCCTGTTCCCATGCTGGGTTTGGAGCTGCCCGTGGTCATTCTCACCTACACTTAGGAAAAGCCCGTCTAAAAATGAAAGAGAAATGAAAGAGAATGAACGAGAAAATGGCCATGGCTAAAATCAGAGTTATCCCTAGACTCTTCAGTTAAATGAGCCAATAAATGTTCTTTTTTCCTTAAGTTTGTTCCATTTGAGTTTTTGGTATTATTTGTGCTTTAAAGAATAGAGATGAATCCAAGTCCTTGTACTACGTTGGGTAGTGGCAGAAGGAACAATCTAGTGGATGGGGAACACCAGGGGTAAAGGATGTTTGAACTCAAGTGCACACTCATGATGATGTGGGGCCTTGGGGACCTGTCTTGTGGTTGGGACATGCCAGCAGGGGGCTGGGCTTCTTATAATTGGGGAGCCCAATCAATATGGACCCCAGTCTCACCTTAACTGATGTGTCAGATTTCACGAGCTCAGTTAAAAACAAATTTGTGGTTCTAATAGTTACAACAGGCAGGTCCAGATCACTTCCTGTCTTCCCAAGAATGCCTTTTCCTCCCAAGCACTCCAACACTCCCTCAATCAATAAGTTAAAGAATTCCTGGGACCTCACTGAAGTTCAAGGGCTCAGCCAAGAGAAAAAAGAAACTAAAAAAATTGAATATCCAAGTGAAACCCATTCATGTGTTTGGATACAATCACCATGTCCAGTCATCATCCTAGTTATTTTACGTATTTTGTTACAAGATAAAATATCTTAAAACCTTTTCATGCACGGTCTCTGCTTTTTTATATTTTATTTTTGTAATTCTTTTAATATTTAAGAAGATGTGTCTGTTTGCCTCCGGGATTGCCTTCACGTTATCATCTTTACATGATGCCTGCCGTCACCTTTTTCCTTTAGACAGTGTCTAATGGTTCTCCGCTCTGAGAAGTATGTGTTAGACGGCAGGCTCTGCCTCTTCCCTCCCCCACTCCTTCACCAGCCACTTTCTGTCTGCAGAGTGATCTTCCTTATGCTGACCTTTCCATTCTTAGGTAGACTTAACATTCTACTGTTTGGTATGTCAGCTTGAAGTGATGTTCTTTGATTCTCTCATCCATTACCTTCAAGGTAATAGATAGCTAGCGCCATTCCCTGGCCATTCCACAGTGAATGGATCCCATTCTCTCTCTTACTTCTGCCTTCTTCCATTTTAAAAGTTGTGTTATTTTTCTTATGTTGGAGTATTTAACACATGCATTTCTTCTTCTCCCCATACTCTAGCCTGCTCTGTTCATGTTACTTCTACTGTTTGACACATTCAGTGCTTCCCAGCATTCATTTGCCCAAGCTGCTTGGGTTAAGTTTGATGTTTTCAAGGGTACAGTTGTCCCCCAGCTCTTGCATATTCAAACTATTCTTTCTCTCTCCATGAAACTTGAAGTTGAACTGTATTCAAAATCCTTAACTCATTTTTTCTCTTCCCATGTTTGTTTGCTTTTTTTTTTTTTAAAGATTTTTATTTATTCACGTGAGGGAGAGAGAGAGAGCATAAGCAGGGGCAGAAGCAAAGGGAGAGGGGGAAGCAGATTCCCCGCTGAACAAGGAACCCAATGTGAGGCTCCATCCCAGGACCCTGAGATCATGACCTGCACCAAAATCAGATGCTTAACCGATTGAGCCACCCAGGCATCCCGCTATTCATGTGTCTTGTGGATGTGCTCTTCTATGTTCATGCTCTTGAGAAAATCAATGACAACTTGATTTTTTTTTACTTTTGGAGAAAACTTTGTGTTTTTTTTTAAATTTGTTTGTTTGTTTGTTTTTTGACTGAAGGTCCAGAGGATACTTTTTTCCTTACATTGAAAGGCTAATAATTGTATAAAGATGTTTGGGTTTAGCGTCTCTTTGCCCATTTTCCCTAAGGATGTGCTCTGCCCTTGCAATATGGAGATGCAGGTCTTCACTTCAGTATAGTGTTCTTGAATCAAAGTTTTAAATATTATGTCCAAGGGTTTTGTTTCCCTTTTTCTGGAAGCCCAGTTCTATGTATGCTGAATCTTCTTTGAACGTTTCCTGTATCTCAACCTCCTCTCTGATCTTTTTATCTGTATTTCTGATTCAGGTTCTCAGCTCTGCTCACTTCTGTACTCCAGGACCCATGACAGTGTTGAGGCATATTTACCTTCCCTCCTTTCCCTTAAAATTTAGTCTGTGTTTCTGAAATGATTTTGTCTTGTCAGTTACCTTCTTACATATTTCTAGGAGTTTTTGCATTTCTGTTCTGTGGTGTCCTTTTATAGATATTTGCCACTGCTTATATAATTATTTTTTTAAGATTTTATTTATTTATTTGTGACAGAGAGAGAGTGAGCACACAAGCCAGGGGAGGGGCAGAGGGAAAGGGAGAAGCAGACTCCCTATGGAGCAGGGAGCTGGACATGAGATCCCATCCCAGGACCCTGGGATCATGCATGACCTGAGCCAAAGGCTGATGTTTAACTGATTGAGCCACCCAGGTGCCCCTGCTTATATAATTATTTTAAAATTTAGGTGAGAATATTATGCTTCAGTTTTCCTCTGCTTCTTCATGAGATTTTTCTGGTGTTCTTGTGCCTCTGGAAATGTTTTTATTCCCATTTTCTGTCATTTTTCTTACAAAATCTTTGACGTCTTGTTTCTTTGTTTTTCATATTTGAGTGTGTTGGATTTTTTTGAACTAGTTATTAACAGTGGTTCCCATGGCAAAAGGAGTAGAGGAAGAGGTGTTTGGGTGAGTTTTCTATTTTCTCAATTCAAAGATTCTCTATTCTACAGTGAGAAGGTGGGGTGTTGTTTGTTTTTTTTTTAATATACAGCATCTGTGTGTTGAGATTTAATTTCTTCTGAACCTCTTCCTTCTCTTGTACAGAAAAGTGGAGTGATCAATCTTCCCATTTGGTCTGGGAAAGAGTGGGTTCTCAGGATATGAGGCTTTCAATATGAAAATTGAGATAGTCATAAGCAAAAAAAAAAATGATGAAAGTAAAACCGGTGTATTCCCATGACCGACTGTCTCTGTCTCCTGTTTCCTTCCAATCGCTTCCCTTTTTCTCACCCACCACATTTAAAACCAGATATTGGTGCTTCCCCACTGAGGGAAGGTCTCTCTCCTGGTGAACCTTGTTGATGTGGTATGGGTTCTGTCACTGCTGGGCCCCTGCTTCATCCTCTGTTCTTCCACAAAGTCCCCATAGTTCTCCCTGCACTGGTCAGGATTTGGCTCTAGCTCTTGTCAACTCAAATCCATGCTTCTGGAGTCACCTGTAAGTTGAAGTTTGTGGTCTTCTCTTCCTCCTTCTTCAACTACAGCTCTTGTAGACTAGGGGTGGTGGTGGTGGTGGTGGTGATGGTTATTGTTGTTGTTGTTATTGTTTTCTCTTCCGGTTGGCCTGTGGATTTTTAGGAAACGTGCAAAAATTAAAATTTAAGATGGTCATCATTATCCTCCAGGAACCCATATGTCTAGAAAGCTGGAAAATTTGAAGAACCTACCACGGGGCCCCAAACTGCTCTCATCATGGGCGTTTCTGCTATACCTTTGCTGTTGAGCCTTGAGCTGCCCAAGCATCCTGCCTCACCAGTCCATCCGGTAAAGACTCTCCAGTGGGCAGGCTCAGGAAGAACCATTTATCAGTCATCTTGTCATTCCAGAAACTGTGTCAAATACATTCATGCCTCCATGCCTTTGCTTATGCTGTTACTTCTGCCTCGAATACCCTTTGCCTACTTCTCCATCTGGAAAATATCTATGCATCCTTCGAATTCAGCTCAAATGTCAGCCTTCTTTATGAAGCTTCTCCACCTCCTTTCCCCCCATCACCACCAACTCATTCTGTTATGTTAACATGTCTCTCCTTCTGCTGTGCTATAGCATCACTTGGCTGAAATCCCCATATTGCAACGGACCTAACTTACATTCTGTCTCTTACCAGACACGGAGGGCCTCAAGGTCAGAGGATGTGCCCGATTCTTCGTATGCCCTAAACACCCAGCACAGTCCTTAGCATAGAGCATTTGCACTCAAACCTTTATTGAATGAATAAGTAAGTAAATAAAATAGCTTATGCCAGCCTTGCAGCTAAGACAGCCCCATGATGTAGAGAGCGATCACACAAAGCACTTCTAGCCATTCACAAAGGCACGGCTGACATTGCAGACTTGGCCTCCAGTAAGGAAGCACTGGGTTCTTTTATTCTGCTTCACTATTATTTTAAAAAAGAAGAAGAAGGAGAAAGAAAGAAACAATATGATGTTTCCCTAGTACTCCCCAAAGTGCACCAATCAGCATACTAATCACCCTGAAGTGTCATCTGAATCTGCCAATTTCATAAATTTGCATATTTTCCAATCAGTTTCTCCTTCCCCTCCCCCCTTTCATTAGCTATTCTGGGAAGAGCTGAATTCCTTCCATATTGCTCAAACTGACTTGATTTTTATTTCTCTTTGTAAAGACAGATTTGTGAAATGATGAATTAGTCATTGCCAATTTCATGCATTTACGCTCTGCGCCTTTACACCTTATATTTATTCAGCCCCATTCTCCCCTTCTGGCTCCAGATGGTGTGGCAATACAGCCTCGAGTGTGGAGGGGAGAAATTTCGTTCCCTCTCCCTCCCTCCTCCCACAGTTTCAGCTCCAGCTCCACTGTGCCAGGTTTGAATGGCGGCGCATCACCCTCTGGCAAACGTGTCTCCGTCTGTAGATTTCACAGCCGCTCAGGAACCGGGAGATGTAAGCGAGACAAAGGGAACTGTCAGTTACGGACTCTTTTCACTCCAGCCACTGTTCCCCAAATAAAGCCACAGTGGGACGATATTTTGATATCTTCGCAGATACGGGTTTTTTTTTTTTCTTTTTTTTTCTGAAGGCTGTGGGCCACAAGTGTCTCAAGAGGAGACTGACACAATGGAACTCTGGAACAAAAGAGCCAAGTCCTTAGATTTTGAAAAGCCAGAAGTCCTGGTGAGATCGAAAGATTTGGAACAACATACCATTGGGCAAAGACAGCACCGCTTGCCTTCTTCTGCCCGGAATGGGAGTCTAGATATATATGTGCAACAAGGACTAGGGTGGGTGAGGAGGGTCAGAGACAAAGATGTTTGTGAGCCCTGGGGGAGGAAAGAGACTATAAGGCATGGAAAACCCAGGTAAATCTAAGGGCTCTCTGAGAGTGGACAAGTCCTGGTCCCTACTTTCCAGATAGGGTCCAGGGAGGTGGCAAGACTATTCAGTAACCCTTCGCACAGCAGGGTAGAAATGGTGACGTGTCACAGCTAAATGAGGAAAGACAGAGATAAGCATGTGGCATCTCCTGTGATCAGAAGTTTTCCCATTCTCATGACAGAAGGACAGCTGATGGGTTAGGACCTGGAGGAAATGAGGAGTCAGGAGTGGGGACACCATGGAGGACACCAGTGACATATGCAAAGGAGGACAAGTGAGGTTGCTATGGAGTGGTGGACACTGGGGGACTCTCGGACCATGCCAGCATGGACACAGCACTGACAACCCACTGCCCATGAAGCCACGGCCCTCCAGAAGCCTTGAAGAACTCAGACATGTTGAGAAGGAGCGAGAAAGCCCCCGACTTGCTTAAAGAGACCCTAAATTGATGAGATCATCTGGAATCATCTGGGATTGAGATTAACCACAAGGGACTGGGGAACAGAGGCTGGAGATAGACATTAAGGCCAGTTTTAGAGCAACTAGAAGAAGTTCATGTCTTGAATGTCTGTGTTGGGGCCTGGGTTTGGCAAACACTCTGCGCCCTCTGGAACAACAGGGCATGAGCTGATTGCAAAGTTTCTGGGAATCCTAGACTCCTGGCTCTCTCTGTAGAGATTCATTCTGGGCAACCACATTTTTTATGGTTCTGGACACTTTCTGCACTGACTTGGCCACGGTCCCAAAGCCAGTTTGAAGGAGAGATGGATGGCCTTGGCCTGCAAGCTTTCCAACACCTCCAAATCAGATGGATCACATAAGAAAAGCTAATCATATTTCTCAACACATGAAAACATTTTACAGGGATATTTTTAAACATCTGTGGCGTGTGTGTGTGTGTGTGTGAGAGAGAGAGAGAGAGAGAGAGTTTATACAGAACAATGAAAGGATGAAATGCCAAAAAGCTTCTAGAAACAAAGGGTCTTAAACTTCTTTAGATGCTAGAGTCCCCGCAGGTCATAAGCTCATGACAGAGACCCGTGAAGAAGGGACATCTGGCCCAGGAATGATATCATTGGCAGAAATCTGACCAGTAATTTTATGTTACTTGTAAAACTTAAATATAGTTAATTTGCAGGCTATGAAATATGATGAATTATAAAAGGAATGGCCAAACTAAGCCCAAGCGGGTTTCCTAAGTTTTCTCATTAATTTTCATTTGCTCTGTTTGCATCCCATATGCCACTAGTGTCCAATCTCCATAAAAACTGGTTTGAAGGGTAAGCAGAAAAGCGATGCAAGAAGTGTCAGCCTTTGTTTTCACTCATGGGCAAAACGGGGGTGGGGAGAGGGTAGGAAAAACTAGATTGTTTAACTTTAGAAGCAATTTGATTTATTTTGGTAAGCCGTCATTGAGTGCAAGCAATAGGCCAGACCAGTTGGCACTGGGGGAATCAAGGTGACCGAGTAAGGTCTCCATCCTGAGTACCCTCAAAGCACGGTGGCCTCGTCACCTTGCATCTGAATGAACTTGGCTTGTCAGGGGAGCCCTGTGGGTGGAAAATGACATTGGAGCAAGTGTGGTAACCTCAGTGAGGCCAGAGTGAGTCATGGATGGGGCATCATCTGAGAACCACTCTTCTGGTAGCTTCCACGGAAGGAAGGCTACTTCCCTGGATCTACATTCACAAAATCCTGGGGTATGGCAGTTCCTGCAAGGTCCAAATGACCACCCCAGTTTGTTCAGAAGCTGGAGGAGAGTGAGAACCATGCTATGTTAGCAAGCAAACCACAAAGAGAGTTTCATAAGAACAAGTTATATAAATATTAGTTCTCTATGCTTCGTCACATATTTTTACCAATTTATCTTTACTGGGTTAGTGAAGAGCTACTAGTTGAACCCCTACCTGAGCTGGTGCCATGCAGGGATCAACAGACACAGGGTGGACAGAGGCAAAACTGCTCTTGACAGTGTGAACAGTGCATTCCCATGGCCTCGATGGACACATCTGTTTGCCCTCCAATTCAGGCTCCCCAGGGCTCCCCAGCTTGGGTCTGAGATGGTTTTTAGAGGCAACAAAATCCCAGGCACCTGCATTTTCAGAGTAGGCTTCAGTTCCCCCAAAGGACCCACACAGGGACCAGCGAATGAAATCACACTCAATTTGAGGACAATATTTGGCTTATGTATTCAGACATGAGTCACTGTCCTTAGGAAACCCACTATCCAGTAGAGGGATGAAGAACTAAAGATTCTTCAATAACAAGCGAGAGTGGTATTTTTTGTAGTAGAAGGTTGTTAATTTTGTCTGGTAGGACATGTAAAAGTATCTTAAAGGAGATTATGCCTAATCTAGGTTCTGAAGAATGTATAAGAGTTGGCTAAGCACAGAAAATATGCTGGAAGGGTGTTTCCAGTGAAAAGAACAGCATTTGCAAAGGGTCAGGGTCAGGAGACAACAAGGTGATCTAAGCTGGAAAGGGGAGGTCAGGGAAGCCTAAGAGTCTTGGATTACTCTCCCACCTGGCAGACCTAGTACCAGGCAAAGTAAGGATTGGCTGGGATGACCCTTCATAGAACCTTCCAGAGCCAAGCCAATGAAAGCCTGGCTGGCTCAGTGCTTCCATATCCAAGCCCTGGGCTTCATTCAGTTAAATGCACAGGTGTTCATATAAGCATGCCTTCCGTGCCCAGTCCTGGTGGCACAAAGGCTAGATGGAACATGAGAACATGGTCATGGTCCCAGTTGTCAGCTCGCTGCCAGTCTAGGAAAAGGACAGAGGAAAAAAAATGGGTCTCTGAGAAGTGGAGCATGGGTGCAGAGCTGGGGCAAAAGCCAGTAATCCTGACAAGTGTTCCAGAGAGCAAGAAGTGCAGGTACAACCCACACCTGTACTTTCTTTGGGTCACTCTGTTTTCACGTGTTAAAAATGTAGTTCCTAATATTACTGTAAAAAGTGAGCTGTCAAAGAAAAATGAAGATTTCATGTCTTTCTTGAAAAATCCGGAAGTTCTAGCCACATGGCCCACGTGTTTGCCCTCAGCTGCATAGCCTGGATCCACTCTAGATGGGGCATGTCCACACCAGCCCACATTACCCAGCTTTATTCATTCATTCTCACCAGCACTGTGGTCCCCGAACCACCGGACTTAGCGATCCAAGACATACAAACCCCAGCCCAGGGCTTGCCATGTAATAGAACTTCCAGCAATGGAGACCAGTATAATAATAGCAACCAGAATTACTATCATCCCCCCTGTTTGCTTCATGGACCAACCCCTATGTTAGTCCCCAGCTGGTCTGAATATTTTCTTATGCTCTGAGACTCTGAGGACTCCTCCAGCTTTCATGCAAGCATTACAGACGCAAGTAAAATATCCGAGAAGACCCTGGTCTGCCGTGACAGAGTCCATCAAGGACTGAGTTGCTCCCAAGGGAGGGGATATGGGGACAGATTCATTACGGGAACAGCAAGCGTTTGTTCCATGCCGGTCTCAGCAGAAAGGCAACAGCTGCAGGATAAACAGGGCAGCAGCAGCAAAGACCCACACCCCACCTCGCAGCGGGCAGAGCGTGGCTCCAGCCCGCTTGGCATCTAATCTGTAGCAAATGAGCACATTTCTAATAGAGCCAAATATGGCTCCTTGCTTGGATACCAGCGATCCAGACACCTGTTTTGCTACGTCTTCTCTGCCTAATCAGTGTCCCTGGGGAGCAGCTCAGCAATTAGGACTTTGCTACTACACTAGGGACTCTTATTCCTTTACCCCAATTTCCTCCCTCCACCTGGGTGTATGTCTGTATCCACCAAGCACTTCCAACAGCTGCTTGATCACTGTTTTATGAACATTCACATTGGGGAGCTCCATGTTCCCCTGAGTATACTGTTGGTGGTGTGAAGAATGATTTTGGAGGGTATGTGGTTGAACATTTTCAGACTTGAACATTAATAAGTGTTGTAGACTGAATTGTATTCCCCCCAAATTTGTGTGTTGACCCTCCAAACTTCACAGGGACTGTGTTTGGAGACAGGGCCTTTAAGGAGGTAATTAGGTTAGATGATGTCATAACAGTGGGGCCATAATCCAATAGGACTTAGTGTCCTTATAAGAAAAGGAGTCACCAGGATTGTAGATGCAGTGGATAGACCATGGGAGGACATAGTGAGAAGGTGACCTTCTCAAGCCAGGAAAAGAAGCCCCACTAGAAATCAACCCTGCCAGTGCCTTGAGCATGGGCTTCCAGCCTCCAAAACTGGGAAAATACATTCTGTGGCTTAAGCCGTCCCCTCAGATGGTATTTCATTCTGGCGGCCCTTGCAAATGAATGCAATGTGTACCAGGAAGGAATAGATACCGTGCACATCAAAATGCAATATCAGGGGTGCCTGGGTGGCTCAGTCAGTTAGTTGAGTGTCTGAGTCTTGATTTCGGTTCAGGTCATGATCTCAAGGTCATGAGATCAAGCCCTGCATCAGGCTCCACACACAGCATGGAGTCTGCTTGAGATTCTTTCTCTTCTCCCTCTGCCTCTCCACCCCCCACTCACATGCATAAACAAACAAACAAACAAAAATCTTTTTAAAAACCTTAATATCATAGATGATATTGGTCAGGGTGATGTGTAAGTATTTGAGTTGAAGAAAAATGTTAAAGAATTTGGAGGTACGGGAATGGGAAAAAATTGTAAAGATGTTATCTAACTAATTGAAGATTAGGTGACACTGGCTGAGTGGAAAGGTGGCTTGGATATAAGGCAAGGCAGCCCTGAGTTTGACCCTCATCTTTGTGAGTTTAGGAAAGTCAACCTCTCTGAAGTCAGGTCCCCACTAGTCAAAAACAGGCAATAGAAGTTTGTGTTTAAATTTTCTTTTAACATGTCTGTCATTTCCATGGACTGTGAGCATCTTGAAGACCACGCCCTTTATTGTGTCATTGTAAGTTCTTGGGGTCGAGCCTATGACCTGTCTCCAGCAGGACAGCAAGTAGGGAAGAAGGACATGGGCTCTGCCACTTAATAGCTGTGTGCTCTTGGAGAAGTACTCAATCTCTCTGAAACTCAGATTCCTCATCTCTAAAATGGAAATGATAATAACACCTATCACGGAGTCTTGTTTTGAGAGAGAAGGAAAAAATCCCTACAAAGTACTTAGCACTGTGCCTGGCATATCTTAAAACTTTTATCATTAATATTAGTTCTTAGTAAATGCTAGTTGAATAAAAGAATGAGTGAATGTTTAGTCAAATGAATGGACTAGTAGAATGGTGGGTAGGTGAGTGGCTGGGTGGGTATATGGGTGGAGAGCTGATTGGACAGATGGAAAGATTTCTTTTTAATCAATCAATGTAGGTATATATTTATAAATGAGTTGATTGACAGATGGGTGGAAGGATGGACAGATGGATTTTTCAATCAATGAATGTATATATGTATTTATGAGTTAATAAATGAATTGATAGATGAGAAGCTACATGGATAGGTAAACTTTCTGAATAAGGTGTAGTTATGTAGAATGGGTGGGAAGATGGACAGATGGATGGACTGTGACTGATCCATTTGAAACATCCTCTGCTTCTTCGCAGAGCTGAAGGCTCCAGCCTCCAACATAATGGCCAGAACATTAAGGATAGACAGCGAAGGTGGCCTCGGGAACAAGAGTTCCCCCTAACTGTTGAGTGGCAGTTTGAGACTTCCGCTTTTGAAGTACAAAGCCTGATTATGGGATCGTTGATGGTCTTCTTGTTAAAGACACAGAGTGAGAGGGTTGTTTTGTGTCAGGAGCTTTGGCATTTCCAGTGTCCCCAGACAATTCGCTTCCCTCTTTCAGAAGCACATTTGCTTTTAATCTGATAAGCAAAAACTCCTTGAGCAGCCATCAGACCCAGCCCCAGGTACAGCGCTGTTGGCAGACAGGCCTTGGGTAATCTATCATACCTTTTAAATTACCAAGTGCTACCCCAGAGATAACGAGCCTTTCTGTGGAGTCTGGGCAGGTTTTGAGGCAACTGGCAAACTCTCAAGAGAGTATTTGCCACAGGGATTTCATCAGAGCTCTAGTTTCTCTCAAATATTCCAGCCAAGGTCTGGGAGTCTCCAGAAGGCCCATGTTCTCCAGGAGCCGGACGTGTGTGGCTTCCTCCAAACAGTGTAGCTGGAGAGCCAGGGCATCCAATGGAGACAGTGTTACAGATCAATTCTCATGGATTCCTAAAGTTAAAAAAAAAATGGGGTCCATTATACACACCTGTTCTCTCTTCCCTGTTCCTTTGCTTTTTAATTTTCCCACCATTTCAGGACTAATCTGTAGTCACAACTCGAGAATTCCATGGAGGCATTATTGAACTGCTAAATACAGCTTCTACCCACACTCACTGAGCAGAGGCCTGAGGCTCTCTGTGGAGACCCCCATTCCTCAGTCCTCTCTGGTTTCCCTCCATCAGAGGCCATAACACACTCTACCCAGGGACCAGACTGGGAATCAGGCTGACCAGGCTTCCAGTTCTTGGGGCCCAGGGCTGGTTATTTCATCCCTCTCAGTATCTGTTTCCTTGTCTCTAAAATGGGATTAATCAATCCTTTCTCATAAACTGTTTTATTTTATTTTTTTAAAGATTTTATTTACTTACCTGAGAGAGACAGACAGATAGACAGAGAGAGATAGCAACAGAGAACACGAGCAGGGAGGAGAGGGAGAACCAGACCCCCCAACAGAGCAGGGAGCCCGACATGCGACTCGATCCCAGGACCCTGGGATCATGACCTGAGCCGAAGGCAGAGGCTTAACCGACTGAGCCACCCGGGCACCCCTCTCATAAGCTGTTTTAAAAAGAAAATGAAATCATATACACCTTGTATGCCTCTTTGCTCCCATTAAAAACTTATAAAAATACTTACATGGCTACATTCAATTGACATTTTTTTTAAACGTCAGCCAACTGCCGAGAGCTGTGGCAGACACAGGAGCTGTGAATGGCAGCAGGCAAAACTGACTGGGGCGTTCTTGTTTATCGCCATGGTAATATTGGCAGAGACTCACACAGCAGAAACCGCTGTTATCATGACCCTACTGATTCTTACGAAGAAGGACGGGTCTGAGGCTGGAGAGTGTGGATAGTGTGATGTAAGCCCACCTTCCTGTGACCCAGCAGGCATTGCCTGCCTGGTCTGACCTTGATTAATTTCAACCACAGAAGCTCAGTACTGATTTTCCCATCTGAGCTTGTTGTTGGGGGCTACATGAGATTGGTCTCTGGCCAGTGAGACCCAAATATTAATCTACTGGTTAGTTTTAGAGAAAGTGGTTTTCCACATAAAAGCAGCACACATGGCAGGCGCCATGCCTTTCCCACTCTCTTCCTTCTTTGAGCCTGGGTGGGTTTCCTGGACAAGCAGCTAATATGTCACTATGGAACGACAAGCCAGCAAGCTACGAGGGATAATGGAATGATGGAGAAGATTGGTCTTTCAAAGTGTGGTCAAGCCACTGCCCCAAGCCCACACGGCCACTTTCAGGCTTCCTGTTTGAAAAAAAAAAAAAAAAATCAGTCCTACATGTACTCGGGCTCCTGCCAGGCCAGTGCTCTGTTCCTCGCATCTCATAGCTTGCTTAACTCCTACATCCCCTGATGCCAATACTAGGTGACCTTTGAAGACACAGTGGGACAGTATCAGCTGGGCCAATAAAAGCAGCCCCAGGCAACATGGAAGCCATACACTGGGCAGAATTAGTCACGAGTCTCTGGGCTTAGTCCCACATTCCGCTCTTTCTTTGCTTAATACGTAAGATTGGGAGGGAACTTGGTTTCAATACGTATGAGTCAGGGTTCCGGCAGGCTAGAGACCGCAGACTCAAGGCTTTAGCTGGGGGATCGAATGGAAAGGCTATTTATGAAGGTGTGGGCAGGGTTACGAGAACCCCCCCCCCCCCCCGCCCCGCAGAGGCTGGTCCCACTCCTCTTACCCACACCCTCGTAGGGCTAAGGAGCAAGGGAAGGGAATAGCATTTCACAGAGCCTGGAGACAGCTCCAGAAGCAAAGAGAGCCCATCTAATAGGAGCCATGACAGTAGAAACAACCCAAAAAGCATGAAGCAGGAAGTGAGGGAGGAGGTGAATGCCCAACCCCTCTTTCCTTTGGTCGGAGCCTCCCATGGACTGAATGTTGGACAGACAAATACAGTGTAGGCTTAGCAAGGAGAGGAAAGGGTCTGAGAATGGGGAAAAGCAGAGAATGAATAAGGTGCTGGCCCTTGTTATTTTCATTTTACTGTGCCTCCCAATCTTGCAACACTAGGAATGCCTCTACTACTAACAATACATACATAATAATTAGTTTCCTAGGTTCCAGGCTAAAAACCCAAATTGTGAGGTTTCTTATCTCACCCGACTCTTCTCCACAGCTCTGTAAATAAGAAACTTAGAGGAGATACTGGCTATCAGATCTCCTTGGGGCCCCTCTCTGCCCGGCCACCACTCACGGTAGGCCCCCCCAAAAGAATGCCAAGTCGGGGGGACATTCCTAGGCACCCTTACCTAACATCTCATCTGCTTAATGCAGACATGTCAATCAGAGGCCTGCAAACTCCTTAGGCAAACAGAGTATCTTGGGTGTTCAAGTCACTACTGATTTAAAATCCTGCCAAGTGTCTGAATTTCACGGAAGCATTGACATTTTGGCCCCCAATGAATGATGTCTCAATCCCGAATGCCTTCCTTCTCCATGAGCCCTGCAGCCCCTAGGAGCTCCCACAAGCAGCCAGGCCCAGGAAGCCAACTCCTTTAGGATTTTCAGAGGGTTTGTTTGTAGTCTCATTTACTTACTTCTTTTTTTTCTTTTCAGCGTAACAGAATTCATAGTTTTTGCACCACACCCAGTGCTCCATGCAATGCGTGCCCTCCATAATACCCACCACCTGGCTCCCCCAACCTCCCACCCCTCGCCCCTTCAAAACCCTCAGGTTGTTTTTCAGAGTCTTAGTCTTTCATGGTTCATCTCCCCCTCCAATTTCCCTCAACTCCCTTCTCCTCTCCATCTCCCCATGTCCTCCATGTTATTTGTTATGCTCTGCAAATAAGTGAAACCATATGATAATTGACTGTCTCTGTTTGACTTATTTCACTCAGCATAATCTCTTCCAGTCCCGTCCATGTTGCTACAAAAGTTGGGTATTCATCCTTTCTGATGGAGGCATAATACTCCATAGTGTATATGGACCACATCTTCTTTATCCATTCATCCGTTGAAGGGCATCTTGGTTCTTTCCACAGTTTGGCGACCATGGCCATTGCTGCTATAAACATTGGGGTACAGAGCGCCCTTCTTTTCACCACATCTGTATCTTTGGGGTAAATACCCAGTAGTGCAATTGCAGGGTCATAGGGAAGCTCTATTTTTAATATCTTAAGGAATCTCCACACTGTTCTCCAAAGTGGCTGCACCAGCTTGCATTCCCACCAACAGTGTAAGAGGGTTCCCCTTCCTTCACATCCTCTCTAACACATGTTGTTTCCTGTCTTGCTAATTTTGGCCATTCTAACTGGTGTGAGGTGGTATCTCAATGTGGTTTTAATTTGAATCTCCCTGATGGCTAGTGATGATGAACATTTTTTCATGTGTCTGATAGCCGTTTGTATGTCTTCATTGGAGAAGTGTCTGTTCATATCTTCTGCCCATTTTTTGATATGATTATCTGTTTTGTGTTTGTTGAGTTTGAGAAGTTCTTTATAGATCCTGGTATCAACCTTTTGTCTGTACTGCCATTTGCAAATATCTTCTCCCATTCCGTGGGTTACTTCTTAAACAAACGAGTAAAGGACTTCCTTTTACCTGACTTTAAAGAGCTATTTTCTGTTCCTTAAATAACCTGCGTTTGCTAATTAGTAACTCATAAAGAAAATGAAATCGGGTGAGATTAGGCCTCGTGAATTATTCATGGCTATGTTTTCTGCTGCCACCTTCCAATGGCATCTCCATTTGAAGGGGGAGAAAAACTTAATAATGAGAGAGTGAAAAATGCCCCCTTAGTGTCCTTCTTACAATATAAGCTCATTGACTATAGTGGTTGAACTATGCTTTGGTAGAGGAGCAAAATAATGATTACGATAATTACAGTCATCATCATAGCCAGTGGGCTTTGTTTTGTTTTGTTCCAGTTAGGGAAAAGAAAAACAAGGTGTAATACTTCTCTCAACCTTCCTTTCTCTATTTTTTTGAAATCTGCTTTTTGAGAACCCTACCATGGATCAACTCCTGATTCTTTTGGGACACTTACTGCAGGAAACTTCCATTTGGATCATGCCCCTTCCGGGTCCCCAGACCAGATGGGTTGGGATTTGCTATTGGGGTTTATTCCATAGCCTCATGATTTCCCTCTTGTCCCCACCACAGAACTGTGAGCTTCCTGATGGCCAGCATAATATCCCATCTACCCTCTATCCCCGGGGCTCATAAGGGCTTGAAAAATAGATAAGGAATAAAAGTGATATGAGAAATTGAAAATAAGCTTAATAATCTATTCATTTATTAAATAGCTCTCAAGGCTACTATATGTCAGGTACTCCTCTAAGCACTTGAAATACATCAGGAAACAAGATAGACAAAAATCCCTGCCTTCTTGAAACTCATATTCTGATCAGAGCAAACAGAAAATAAGCATAATTTTTAAAAAGAGAGTAAAGAGTATGTGAGAAAGTCATAAGTACTATGGAAAAACAAACAAACAAACCCATAGTTCAAGATGGAAGGACTAAGGAGTGATAGAGGGGAGATTACAATTTAAATATAGTGGTCTGGGGGAGCCTGTGTGGCTCAGTGGGTTAAGATTCTGCCTTCAGCTAAAGTCACGATCTCAGGGTCCTGGGATCGAGCCCCACATCCGGCTCTCCACTCAGCAAGGAGCCTGCTTCCCCCCACCTCTCTCTGCCTGCCTCTCTGCCTACTTGTGATCTCTGTCAAATAAATACAATCTTTAAAAAATAAATAAATATAGTGGTCTGTTGGGCCTCACCAACCCAGTCATGTTTGAGCAAAGATTTAAAGGAGGGGAGGGCTTTGGCAAGGAGAATTAATTCCATGTAAAGGCCCTGTGGGTTGGCTGTGTACCTGGTGGGTTGGATGAATTATTCAACAATAAAACTGGGTGCTTCCCTAGGTTGTGAGTTCCCTGTTCATGGGACTACTCAAACAGGGACTAAAAGACCATCCACTATGAGTGTGGCAGAGAGGCTTCTTGAAATGAACAGGAGGCTGAATGAACCCACAGTTAATATTATACTCCACATTGAAAAGAAAAAAAATTTTCTCTATGATCAGGAACATAGCAAAGGTGCCCATTCTCGCTGTTCTAGTCATCATAGTATTGGACGTCCTAGCCAGAGCAATCAGGCAAGAAAAAGAAATGAAGGACCAAACTGGAAAGAAAGAAAGAAAATTATCTCTGTTCACACAGATGTGATCTTACCATGTACAAAACCCTAAAGATCCCCACCCAAAACAAACAAACAAAAATCTGTTTGAAATAACAAACGAATTCAGCAGAGTTACAGAATACAATCAACATGCAAAAAAATCAGTTGTATTTCCATACATCCGCAATGGAAAAATGTGAAAGGAAATTATGAAAATTACCCCATTTACAATAGCATGAAAAGGAATAAAATCCTTATGAATAAACTTAACCAAGGGAATGAAAGAATTACATAGGTCAAACTGTAAAACATAGCTGTAAGAAATGTTTGCTCATTCCAGGCTAATCCTTGTTCATATAGTTTCTTGATTAATCATCATGACAATCCAGTAGGATGCTAACATACGCAGAGCTTGCCTGATGGGCCCCTTTCATCCGATGAACTAACCCACGTCCCCGCTGTGTGGCCTTGGTGACATTTTTCCCTCCATAATCTAGGTCACAGGAAAGGATGAACGACCCATGTGGTAGCAATTAGAGTTTTGTCCTCCATTTGACATTCAGATGCTTCAGATTTCCATCTCCAGCCAAAATGGGGTGCCAGAGAGCAGACATAGCCTCCTACCAGAAACAACAAAAAAACTGTACAAAAGATATGAAACAATGCCTTTCAGCCTTGGAATCAGGCAGCACATGACATTTTAAGCCTGGTTCCCTTTGTTGTTGCAAGACAGCTGCCAACATCTCCTAGGGCTACCTGTTTTCTCATCCATGAGAGAAAGAGAGGAAACAGCTGTTCTAGCCTTCCAAATAAGAGTAACAGTGAGATGAGTCTGACTAATTGGACCAACTAAGGCAGCAAGACAACCACAAAGGGCTTTGTCTGGAGGAATGTAGTGTGCTGATTGGCACCCACTCCTCAAAGTGGGCGTGCAGTCAATTACACAGAGGAGATGTGATCTCTTGAATGAAATTTAGACAACTATTAGAAAAATACTTGGATGAATCCTGGAAAAACAACCAAGAAGCGTCCATTAAAATAGGCAATGGGAGTAGGCCAGCTAAAGAGTGATACACCCACAAAATGGAATGTCTTGCAGCCATGGCATATAGTTGCCATATGGATCTATTTCTGTGGGAAAATGTTAAAGTAAAAAATAAAAAGAAATAAAATGGCTAATGTGGAAGCATCCCTATTTTTTTCCCCCTCAAAGGAAGGATGGATAAATAGATAGATAGCAAAATATATCTGAAAGAAATATACCGAAATATTAACAGGGGTGCCTGGGTGGCTCAGTTGGTTGAATGTTCTACTCTTGGTTTTGGCTCAGGTTGTGATCTCAGGGTCATGAGATCGAGCTCCTTCTCAGGCTCTGCACTCACCACAGAGTCTGCTTGAGATTCTCTCCTGCTCTCTCTGCCCCTTCCCCTACTTGTGCATTCTCTCTCTCTCTCTCTCTCTCTCAAATAAATAAATAAATCCTTTTAAAAATGTTAAAAAATGTTAACAGTGGTTATTTCTGAGTGGTAGAGATATGTGAGTCTTAATTTTTCCCTTTTCCTTCTTAATATTTAATTTATCTTCCTGTAGTAACATTTGGTACCTCTGTGATAATAATATCAAAAGAAAGAAAAAAAGTCCAAAGAAAAATATCCTTTTCCAGAATTTGAGCCCGTGTTCATTTTTGCTTCAACCAGATACCTCATTTTAACAGAGTAAATACTACAGAAATCCCCTTTCTCCCTCCAAAAGCAGAGACATACCCAAAAGTGGCATACTGCTTAGAGAAGACAGATGGTGCCAGAATAATGTGAAGGTTTGAGAAGAATAAGGTCCTTGTTGCCCTTTCCTCCAGGTCTTTAGTTTTTGGGCAACTAGAGATGAAACAGTTTTAGGAGACTCTTGGATCAATGCAACCACAAGGTTTATCAACCAGTTCTTGGAAGAGTGAGATAAGGACCCAGCAAGTTAGTCAGCAGGCAGTCCCCTTCTCAGAGATCATCTTGGAAGGAAGAACAGTTATTTTCAGTGGTCATCAGACAAGCCAAGTATATCACTGGCCACAGTCCATTCAGTCTTTCCACTCTGGGTCCCAATAATAATGGTGACATTAACAGCAGCCAATAATGAGAACCTAACAAATTATTTCCATGCCTTATTTTATTTAATACTCCCAACCCTATAGTTGGAGTTATAATTTATTATTTTTTCCACTTATTACATAATAAAACTGATGTTTGAAAGGGGAAATGGAGGTTGGTTGTACCACAATGTGAATGTACTTAACCCTACTGAGTTACATGCTTGAAATGGTTAAGATGGTAAATTTTGTGTTATGCAGATTTTATGACAATTAAATATACATATAAATGTTTCTATAGTCCCTCAAATAGACACAGATCTCAAGTTTGAACTTGGAGCTGTTTGGGTATAACACTGTTCTTTCTACTCTATCATACTCTTCCCTTGATCTTCATCCAAACAACAAACAGAACAGGGAATATTTTCTCTCTAGATATAATTTGGTATGATCTACATTTGCTATAAAGGGTTCAGATCAGTTGATGGTAATTGGCTCAAGTATGCAGAGGGGCCTGGATGGTGCCTGGCCGACCCCTTCATCTCCCACAGGGCTGCAGATTATTCTCATAATGACAATTAGCAAAGGAGAACCAAGTATATACCACTTTGTCATTGTTGAACTCCTGGTCAGTGAAGCCGGTTGGGGTACGTGGCTTAGCCTCAAGGCCTAAGTTGGGACTTGTGTTTCTCTTAAAGCCCTAATTAAATTTTCCAGTCTTGACAGGACCTCAGGAGCCACTTGGTACAGGAACATCCAGTGGTCATGGTACTTAAGTGTACAGACAGACATACAGAGACAGTGAGCCAGGTAGCTGGCCTCATGAAGTGAAAAAAACAAAGATGGTGGATCAACAGGGCAGGGCAGAGAGTTTGTATGACCTCCCCTACCCCCTCCTTAAAGAACCTGGCTCTACGCAATCCTGTTAGCCTTCGTTCTTGGATGGGAGCAAGGAGGAAAGTAGGAAGAACGAATCAGGGGCCTTTTACTTGTCCTGGAATATTTGCAGACAACATCACACTGAGGACACAACATGTTTGGGAAAAAGCATGATTGGCCATCTCAGCCCGCAACTAGGGAGCCGCACTTGTCTTCCGATCCATTTCTTCGGTGATGCTGAAGAGAAGCAATTCCTAAGTGTAATCAGATGAGTTGTTTTATGGGAACTCTCTCCCCATCTTCCTCCAAATGTGAGAGAAATGGGTGGTCAAGAGGGCATGACCACTGAGAGTCGTCTTCTGAGCCAGGATTAAACAGAGACATTGAACATGCCAAGCAACAGCAACAGACGAAAACATCGGCTCCATTTCCTTTCAAAGCATTTTGAATGAATTTTTAATTCACTTTCTGCTTTGTCAATTATGAATAGAGATACCAGCGTGAGCATAATAGCTGGAGTGTGGAAGCCTGAAGACTGATTTCGGAAGAGACACAAACATTTTAGCATCTCATATATAATTGCGTCTGTTCACATCATAGCCACCAGTGGAGGACTTAGGTCATCTGTAAATGGCACTTCTAAAATAAAAATGACCATATGGTCTTCAAGATAGAGTGAATTCTAGCTTGTAACATGAAAAAAAAGTAAGCTTCTAAGGATGACAATAAGGGTAGAATGGTAGACCGTAATGCATTCTTGTTATGCACTAAGCATTGGGGCAATATGCATTTATATGTATATTTAATTGTGGTAAAATCCACATAACACAAAATTTACCATCTTAACCATTTCAAGTGTGTAACTCAGTAGAGTTAAGTATGTTCACACTGTGCTACAACCAACCTCCAGAACTCTTTTCACCTCCCAAAAGTGAAACTCTGTACCCATTAAACAATTTCCTATTCTACCCCCCACTCTCCCTATTCCCTAGCAACCAGCCATCCGCTTTCTGTCTCAATGTATTTGACTACTCTAGGAACTTAGGTATGTGAAATCATACAGTATTTGTATTTTTTGTTACTGGCTTCTTTCACTTCACTTAAGATCTTCGAGATTCATCCACGTTGTGGCCCATATCAGAATACCCTTCCCTTTCAAGGCTGAATAATGTTCCATTGGCTGTAAATACCAAATTTTGTGTAACCATCCTTCTATTCGTGGACACTTGGGTTGCTCCCACCTATTGGCTACTATGACTCATTGGGCATGAACACAGGTGTACAAACATCTCTCCCAGATTCTGTTTTTGATTCTTTGGGTTAAATACCCAGAAGTGGAAAATGCTAGGTCATACTCTATTTTCATCCTGTTTGACCTATACACCTGTTCTCGTTTATTCTCACAACAACCTGTGACGGGGAGATTATGATGAGGGAATGGACTCAGAGAGACAAGGTGCCATTTTACAGATGAAGAGACCGAGATTCAAAAGGTAATCAGTTTAGGGACCATGGAGCAGTGGTTAAGAGCTTGGGTTTGGGGAGTCAGGCACACAAGAGGCCATGGTGGGATCGGACCCCGTCTTTTTCTAGTTCAAACACACCGCTCTCCACAAAAGAATGCCGTTTTTGTTTTGTCCCTTCCAAGATTTTGTATTTCTTTTTTTTAAAAGATTTTATTTATTTATTTGACACACAGAGAGAGACACACAGCAAGAGAGGGATCACAAGCAGGGGGAGTGGGAGAGGGAGAAGCAGGCTTCCCGCCGAGCAGGGAGCCCGATGCAGGACTCGATCCCAGGACCCTGGCATCATGACCCGCGCAGAAGGCAGATACTTAACAACTAAGCCATCCAGGCGCCCCTAAGACTTTGTATTCCTATTTCAAATCACTCTAAAAGTTAACACTTTCAGTTTATTTCTAATCACATTGCTAAGCAAGCAAGAAAAAAAAAAAACTCCTAGAAATAACCCTGCTGGAAGAAGATGCAGTTTTGTTCCATTTACGGAGCAATGAATGTTTGCACAGAAAATACATTTTGGAGTCTGGTCTAGACATGAATGAAAGAGGGAGAAATGGAAGGAGAGGACAGGAAAATCAAGGAGGTTTCTCGGGATGTAAAGTTAAAAAATAATCATTTATATTGAACCAAAATCTAAACAGGGGGTTGGCGCATTGTATCAGACGGGTTAGTGGACAAGAAAGGACAGGAAGTGACCAACTATGTTGCTCTGCACACCCACTCCCATTCATCCTGGAAATTATGAGGTACCTCGTCTAGGGTGTATAACAACAAATAACGTGATAATAAATATAAATAGTAATGTAGCATTTATATTATAGAACATAAAACGTAAAGTTTAACACATGGGCCCCACCTCCCAGGTTAAACAAAGGGAACATTACCACTATATTAGAGAGCAGTCTGCAACCAGACCCCAAATTCTTGTCAACCATTCACTTGGGTGTCTTTGTAGGTTTATTAAATTTCTATATATGAATCCCAAAGCAGTATTTCACATATTTGGGGTTTTGACCCATATTTTACTTTGGCTTTTTACTTTTCCTCTGATTTCCTTTTTACTTGTTTACTTTGACCCATATTTTACATTTGGCTTTCTTATAGGGACGAAATCATGTTCTCTGAATTAATGAAATCATTCTTTACTATTTTTTCAATATTTGATCAATATTTTGGTTTTACTATTCACCAATGTAGCTATATATAACTGCAGTTCATTTTCATTGTCACATAGTATTTCATAACGTGTTTATCCATTCTCCTACTAACAGACATTTGCGGGGTTTGCATTAATTTGCTATTGCAAACAACGAGGTGATGCCCGGCTAGTCTAGGGCACATACACAGAAATGCGGTTGCTGGCTCATGCCACTTGCCATAGTAAGACTTGCTAGGTAATGTCGAAAGCTTTCTAAAGATATTTAATAGTAGTTTATACTACTACAAGGAGTGTGAGTTTCTCTGTTGCTTCATATGTGGACCAATATTTAATAATAACTGATTTTTTTGTTTTGTTTTAAAGTATTTTATTTTAGTTATAACTGATTTTTTTTAATTTGCAAATGCTTTGGGTACTAAATGGTATCTCATTGTGGTTTTATTTTACATTTTCCCGATTTCTTATAAGATGGAACATTTTTCCATATGCTTTTTGACCATTTCTATTTCCTTATCTCTGAATCATGTATCCAGGTTTTCTGTCTCTTGTTCTGGTAGGTTCTTGCCTGTGGGGCATGGTGATAGTGTTTTCTTCTTTTTTTTTTTTTTTAAAGATTTTATTTATTTATTTGACAGACGGAGATCACAGAGAAGCAGGCAGAGAGAGAGGAGGAAGCAGGCTCCCCACCGAGCAGAGAGCCCTATGCGGGGCTCAATCCCAGGACCCTGGGATCATGACCTGAGCTGAAGGCAGAGGCTTTAACCCACTGAGCCACCCAGGCGCCCCTAGTGTTTTCTTCTTGATGCTTATAAGTTCTGTATCTATTCTGCACACTAAACCTTTTTAGGTTTCAGATAAATTTTATTTGTGAATTGCCTCCGTTCATTGAGGCTTGTTAATTTCATATAGTTAAACTTACAGAAATTCTCCTTACAGCATGCTTTTTAAGTTTAAGTTCAATTAGCCAACATATAGAACATCGTTAGTTTCACAGGTGGAGGTCAGTGATTCATCAGTTCCATGTAACCCCCAGCACTCATCACATCACACAGCTTGCATTTTTATTTTATATTTAAAAACAAGTTTCCTCCTCTAAGTTCCTAAATTTATTCTAAAAGTCTGGAACTTTTCCTTTCCCGTTTAATTCTTTAATCCATCCCAAATTGATTTTTTTTTTTTACGAGGAAGTCACCCGATTTCCTCTCTCCCATATGGATAACAACCTGTGTCTGCCCTAATTACTGAGTTCTTCTACAGTGCCACCTCTGTCATCTATCAAGTTGTCGTACATGTATAGGGTAACTCTGGGCATTTGGGATCCTCTGCTCTTTCCCACTGAGCCATGTGTTTATTCTTCTGTCACATCAAACCATCTTGCTATTGGTCGGGCAAGTCCCCCATCTTATCATTCTTCAGAAATGCCTCAGCTGCTCTTGGACCTTTGTGTGTGTGTGTGTGTGTTAGAATCAGCTTGCCAATGTCCACGAAAAATTATGCTGGCATTTTGATGCGTAAGCCATCAAGTCTAGAGACCAATTTGGGGAAAATTGGTATATTTAGAACATTTGATTCTTCCTATCCGTAAGCACAGTATGTCATCCCACTTATTTGGATCTTTTAAAAAAATATATATTTAGCAAAGTGTGATTGTCTGCATATTTTTTACATAAAGTCCTGGCATATCTTTATAAATTTTATACTTCCATAGGTCTTATCTTTTAAATTAAAAATTTCTAATTATTGCTGGTATATGCAGTTGATTATATATTTTGGTGGTATGTCCAACTATCTTGCTAAATATTTTTGTTAATAATTTTATATACTTTTTAAAAGATTTTATTTATTTATGTGAGAGAGTCCACACAAGCAGGGGGAGCAGCAGAGGGAGATGGAGAAGCAGAATCCCTGCTTGAGCCGATGCAGGACTTGATCCCAGGACCTCAGGATCGTGACCTGAGCTGAAGGCAGACGCTTAAGGACCGAGACACCCAGGGGACCCTATGTACATTTTTTTTTAGGTAGACACAAATCATCTACAGATAATTATATTTTCGTTTCTATTCCTTACAATGTCCTATTTATTTTCCTTAGTGTAAGAAGCCTAGTGGAGATAGCAAACTTCCTTGTTTTATTACAGATAAAAAAGGATATGCTTGTAACCTTACACCTTCCAGGAGGACATTTTTGGTAGTTACTTAGTGCCATTGTTGTGCTGTTTTGTTTATTTTATTTTATGTAAACTTTATCAGGTCAAATAAGTTACTTTTTAGTTCTAGAGGAGCTTTGTTTTGTTTTTAATCATGAAGGGGGCTCAGGTTTGTCAAACCTTGCCCCCCGCATCTAATATGAGGAGGTGATTTTTTTTCCACCTTCGATCTGTTAATCTGGTAATTTACATAAACAGGTCTTCTTGCTATTGAATCAACCTTGTTTTCTCTAAATAAAACCAATCTAATTATGGCATAGTAACGTTTTTATCCATTGTTGGATTCTATTTTCTAAATTTGATTGAGGGATTACATTTGATTTAGGAATCTTTTTCAGTTACATGCTTGAATAAGGTATTTGTCTCTCTTTTTAAAGGATTTTATTTATTTATTTGCCAGAAACAGAGAGCACAAACGGGGGACCAGCAGGCAGGGGGAGAAGCAGGCTCCCTGCCGAGCAAGGAGCCCCATGTGGGACCCTATCCCAGAACCCTGGGATCATGACCTGAGCCGAAGGCCAACGCTTAACTCACTGAGCCACCCAGACGCTCACAGTTAATGGGCCAGCCAGGTTTTCTGTTTTTCTTGAGTCACTTTTAATAATTTCGTATTTGTCTAGTGTTTGTCCATTATGCCTGCTTTGAAATTTATTAAGATGAAATTATTGCTAGGGTCTCTTTTTTTTATTGTTTAAGTCTCCACTGAATCTGCATTTGTCTATTTTCCCATTTTAAATACTTTTAAAAATTTGAGTCTTCTGTCTTGTTTGGGATTTGTCAATACTGATAGAGGTTTATTAATTTTTTTAGAGATTTCAGAAAACCAATTTTGGGCTTCATTAAATCTTTTTTCCTCTTCTTATTTTTGCTTTTATTTTTATATCCATCCATTCTTTCTGATTGCTTTGAGTTTATTTGCTTGTGCTTTTTCTAATTTCTTAAGTGGGATGCTTAGCTCATTTGTTTCCCTCTCATTTTTGTCTTTTCTAGCATAATCATGCAAAGCCATAAAATTCCTTCTAAAAAGCAATATAATTGCATTCCACATTTTGTAATATTGTATTTTTATTATCACTCAGTTCTAAGTATTTTTAAATTTTTCTTTATGAATTTGTCTTTATGAAGTCATAAGTTATTCAGAAGTTTGGTTGCTTTTTTTTTTAAGATTTTATTTATTTATTTGACAGACAGAGATCACAAGTAGGCAGAGAGGCAGGCAGAGAGAAAGGAGGAAGCAGGTTCCCGACCGAGCAGAGAGCCCGATGCGGGGCTCGATCCCAGGACCCTGGGATCATGACCTGAGCCGAAGGCAGAGGCTTTAACCCACTGAGCCACCCAGGCACCCCAGAAATTTGGTTTTTAGTTCTAAATGTTCACGGATTTTGTTCTGTAGGCCAGAGAGGTCTAATTCTGGTACATGTACCCTCTCCATCCCCTGCCACACCCATGCCTGAGATCATGAATCAGTGCCTGCGTCTTTCCCACTAAGCCCAGAAGTCTTCCCCACACAGCACTTGGGCAGCCGTAGCCAATCAATCCGATCTGGAACGTTAAGATGGAAAATGTTGAGCATCCCCGCTGTAGGGAGACATTCTGGCCTGCGTGCAGGAACTGCCAAGCTCATTTTTGTGCTTAAAGAAAAGGACTCTGATCTTGAGACAGCAAAAAAGACCTGCTTTCCCCAGTTCTAGTATATTTCCAATCTCAAAGAAACAGATGCATCAATTTAACTCAAAGGGCATTTATTAAGCAATTACTACGTCTAAGGCAGCGGCTGTAAGTAATGAACAAAACTCTTGCCACCTTCCAGGCGTTGACAGGGAGCCTGGTAATAGGAAGTCTTTCTCTCGGAAAGCCTTGTTGGGGCATTCCTCGCGCCTGGCGCTGCTTCTCTTGCATGTGATTTCATTTCCAGCAACTCCAGGAGCGAGCGGGTGTTATCTCCACTTCACAGATAATGAAACAAGACTTAGAGGAATGAAGTGGCTCACCCACGATTGCCCAGCCGGTGTCAGAGCTGAGACTCGGAGCCACACTGAAGTGCCAGAATGGCGCCGGGCTGCCGGCCACCCTGCATAAGATTACAGGGTCTTATTTTATTTTCTTTTTTTCTCTCCCATTTTGTGCACATGCTCAGCAATTGCAGAGCGGAGTGAGAACGGATGGATATGCAGTCAATTCCCTTCTCCACTACGGAAAGTACATCCAATCTTCAAGCTGTTCTGAATTACGTCATGGTTAGTTGACTCAAAGACTTTTGCTTTGGGGGCCTTGTGGTCTGTTTTCCTTATCTCTCCGGGATGCTTTGGCCAGCCAGGCAGAATGCTTATCTTGCAGCTTTAGGGCTTTGAAAAAATGTATTCTGTGGGGCAGAGGCATCCTTCCCCAGGGGCCTGTGTGACACATACGAATTCAAAGCGCCCAAGGCAAGGAAGCAGCCAGAGTCCGTCTGCACTCGGGGTGAGGCTGTTAGGGCTGGACACAAGCCTGTTACCCCATAGTTCCCATGGCCCAGACACTGGCTATCGGTGTCCCCTGCTACTGGAAAGGCAGTGTTCCTATGAAACTTTTCACAAGCCTCAACAGCGTACATCGAAGAAGCAGTTGCTATTTGTTTACACGGAAAAGATTTTTGAACGTTCCCAGACCCCGAAAATCACCTCTCTCCAGCTTTTCTGATGCCTTAGGACATATCTTGCTAACGGATGCACAGAATAATTGCAGACAAAGCCCAGATGCTCAGAGACACAGTTCAGAGCTCTGGAGGCTTGATGCTGGGCGCTAAGCAGGTCCCCGGGGAAGGGGCTGGGTGCGGCCCCTCCCCCACCCCGCCCTGGCTGCCCGCTGGCTCTACGATGGCTCACAGCAAAACACTGAACGCTACTTTCACTCGTGTCCTTTTTCCCATTAACAAACAAATCCTCTTTGGATTTCTTTCCATTAGGCAAGAACAGGTATTAACGTAGGTCTCTCCTAAAAGCAAAGGTGTGAAGGTTCACAACACGGGGAATATGTATAGAGGACAAGTATTCACGTGACTTACACCTGCTGTCCCATTTCACCTTCAATTATTAGAATGAGGATTAGTGGCCACATTTTACCAATGAGGATGGAAGACTCAGGAAGCATACATGCTTTGCCCAAAGTCACACAGCCATTAAGTAGAGGGACTGAGATTTAAATCTCCCTTCATCAGACTCTTTCTCCCTTTAGAGACCCATGGGTCCTCGGCTCCTCTGGCTGCTCACAGGCCCAGGCATCCCGCATGTCGTGTTACAGCACAGAGACACGGCCTGTCCTGCAGCTTCCCTTGCCTTGGCGTGTGAAATGACCTTGGCTGGAGTCTTTTCTCCCCAACCTCCTGTCATGTAAGTATTTCTTCATCTGAGAGAGAATGGCATCTCACAGGGCTATTGCAAGGCTCATGAAAGAAGAGACATAAAGTTCCCAGCACACGCTGTGTGACCCAGCAGTACTAAAGAATGGAAGAGAGGGAGGAGAGAGGAAGGGGGGGAGGAGGGAAGGAAGGAGGAACAGGGATCAGCTAATGTTCTGGCCTCCAGGGCCAGGAGCTCAGTGTACAGGAAGCAGTCCGTGGGGACCTTTAGTCCCCAGCAAAGCCCAAATGGAATTTCATAGGAAGCTGCGTGATTTGGAAACGTTCAAGCATTGCTAAGCCTATAGTCTCGGGAAGCATTTGCCCTGAGTATGGCGGGGAGCATTTTCAACTCTGATAAATAACCGAGGAGACACTTAGACGTTCCTAAGTACAAATAGTTGGCCGAAGAACACTTTCCAGGGGGATTAGCACTCCCAGGTACAAGTTGCGTTTTGGAAATGGACCAACGAGCTACCGCTGACTGCTGACGGCGAGGCCAGTCCTCACAAGAGACTCCAGAGTTGCTGGTAGGCAGCTTGGTGGCTCTAGCTGACACAGATCTCCGGGGTTTGCAGCACTCAGGCATGTGACCAGGGAGGAGAGGAATGAACTGAGTGCGGGCAGAGTCCTAGCCTCCGCGGCTGGCTGCACAAACAGGAGATGCCCTGGCCGGTGCTCTTTACCCATGCCCAGGCAGATTTTGCTAACCTACCCCTGTGCTCCTTCCTGCCCTGCCCAGACTCCAATTCAGAATCCTTCTCAACAGAGCCTACCGACAGCCACTGCAAAGGATCCGAGTCCATGCTCTATAAAACCGCACCAAACTGCCAGATCTGGGATGGGCCTTCCATTGGTCTACATGGTCCAGTGAACCGTCTGGGAGGTGGAAGTTTTCTATGACAGTCACCGCCCAGCACAGTAGCAACTTGCCGTGTGTGGGGCTGCTGGGCCCATGAAATGTAGCTGGTGTGAGAAAATAAATGTCTACTTTTGTTTTATTTTAACTGATTAAAAGTTAAATTTAAATTGCTACTTCTTTTTTAATAAGAAAAATAAATTGTTATTAAATAATTTAAAAACTTTTTTAATAAGTAAATAAACCAGCATCTGTTTGGTGAAAAAAAAACTCTGCTTTTCTCATCATTTATCCTGGCACCTTTGTGGTGTTTCTTATTCTTGGCCCTGCTGTGAGAGGTTGCCATGACTTTCCAAGTCTTGGGCTGGCTCTTTACATTTAAACTGCCACAATTAAATAAAGTAAAGATTCAGTTTCTCAGTTTCACTAGCCATGCTCCAAGGGCTCATGGCTTTCATGAGGCAATAGGTGTGCGAGAGGTTTGGACATTTCCCTCATCACAGAAAGCTCTCCTGGACAGCACGGGTCTAGACCAATGGTCTCAAATGCGACCAGAGGCCTCAAGCTATGAGGGAAAAGAAGGTATGTCATAGCAACTTGAGTGATGGAATCCTCCAGACCAGGCTTTTTAAGGCCCTGATGCCATAGTACCTGGTGGCTTGCTCACCAGGCAGCGCTCCATGCTAGCAGTCCCAGAAATGCTGTCTTGGGTGACCCATCATTCTCCCCTGAGAGGTTAGAATCCCTTCCCCATGGGACAGAGAAGGAACCTGAGGCTCAGACAAAAAGTAACTTAACTCAGGCTGTGATGAGGGAGGAAGAGCCAGAGCCAGAGCCAGATCTGATCCCTAAGTGTGTGCTCTTTCTAGTGTGCGCGTGGCCCCTGGGAATGCTGGTCAGAGAGAAAACCATTTGGGCGGGGTTCCTCAAGGCCCCCACTACCACAGCAGTCCGGCTTTGAACCACTCAATCTGCTGAAGGGTCTTTTTTGAGTCCCACTACTAGCCCATCTGTACTAAGCTAAAAGTACATTTTTATGATGATCCACAGTTCAAAGCATGAAGGCCAGAGTGTGGAAAGCTTAACAACAACAACAAAAAGGTGGCCCTTGAAGACAAACAGCCGTGTAATTAACACTCCAAGGCAGAGAGAACACTATAGAATTACTATCCACAGAAGAGGATCTGTAACTTATCTGATAATTAGTATAAATAATAATAATGATGATGATATATGAGCTTCTTATGGGTGTTATACCAAATGACCACCAATTTCGTTGCTTCAAACAAGGCAAAGTCATTTGCTTTGGGTTCTAGCGGTCAGAAGTCTTGAAATCAAGGTGTCAGCAGAGCTGCATTCTTTCTGGAGGCTCCGATTCCTTGTCTTATGCAGCTTCCGGAAGCTGCCTGCATTCCTTGGCTCATAGTCCCATTCTCCGTCTTCAAAGCTGGTTGTGTAGCATCTTCCAACCTTTCTCTGCTCTCACCACACCACCTTTTCTGGCCTCAACCCTCCTGATTCCCTTCCATGAGGAACCTTGTGATTACATTTAGGGCTCACCTGGATCATCCAAGACAATCTCCCCATCTCACAAACCTTAACATAATCACATCTGCAAAGTCTCTTTTGCCATGTAAGTTTCCAAGAGTGAGGGCGTGGACATGTTGCGGGGGAGGGGCATTAGTGAGTCTCCCATAAATAACTATTTCCCTTAATCGAGTGCTTCCACTGCTAAGAACACTGGACCGTGATTATTCTCCATCCACTCAGCAACCCTACAAGTAGTAGGATTAGAGAAGAAAGCCCTTCCTCGTCACACACCTAGCAAGTCACCCTTCAAGGATTTAAATGTCAGCATGGCTGCCCAAGTCCACCTGAATT
Source organism: Mellivora capensis (assembly GCA_004024625.1). Classification (NCBI taxonomy): domain Eukaryota; kingdom Metazoa; phylum Chordata; class Mammalia; order Carnivora; family Mustelidae; genus Mellivora; species Mellivora capensis. Next base: position 14,474 of record PISX010002761.1, on the reverse strand, counting down.
TTTCCTCTTAACCAGGTTGACATCACGGAGAGCTCACTCAGTACTGAGCATTAGACTGGTGCCTGCATGATCTCATTTGAATTGCATCGTCTCTCCACCCTGATACGGGGGCCTCCGATCCCCAGTTTACAGGTGAGGAAACAGGTTAACAAAGGGGAAACGATTTACAAAGATCAGAGAATGCAGTCGTGACAGGCCTGATGACTCTGAAGGCCTGTGCTTCTTCCCTGGATGCTAAAGGCTCCACTACCACAGCTCCGGTGGCCCTGGGAGGCCCCGGGCCCCAAGACACATGGCCCACCATGGAGTTGGCCATGCCACCTTCCTCTTAGCCGGTCTTCAGGTGCCAGAGTGGAGAGGCTCTCCGTGGCTTGCCACCAGCTTGTATTTATCGGCTAGAATGGCTTTATATTCTACTTGCTAAATTGGATTTCTTTCAGAAAAGGCTAGGGCGGCAGATAAAAGCAGATTTTATGACCATCCAATCAGAGAAAGCTGAATTTCATCAAGCAGGTGAGACCGGAGGCCTTTCAGCTTTCTCTTTTAAAACCTGGGGGAAGCACTTAGATGTCGAGGCCAATTCATCAGGCTTTAGGAGGCTTTTTTATTAGTCACTTACAGCAAACATTTTCCCCTTTACAGATGGTTACCTAATGCAACAAAAGTCCCCATCTAGGCTCAATGCCAGGCTGAGCCTTGGAAAGCAAGGGCAGGATGTGAATGACAGCATCTCATTCCAAATCAAGAAGGAGAGAATTCACAAAGGCACCAGGGTAAGTCAAAGGAGAAAGAGACCTTCCAACAAATGGTGCTAGAACAATTAGATGCCCATATGGGAAAAATGAACATGAACACTTAGCCCATGCCACATACAAAAGTCAACTCAAAATTAATCATAGATTTCAATGCAAAGCCTAAAACCCTAAACCATCTAGAAGAAAACTAGAGAAAATTTTTGTGACCTTGGTTTAGACAATTTTTACAGAAGACGGGACACAAAAAGCAAAAGCCATAAGAGAAAAAAATATTGATAACATGGGCTATATTAAAATTAAAAACTTCTGCCCTTCAGAAAGCACTGTTAAGAAAATGAAAAGACAAGCCACAGACTGGGAGGAAGGATTTGTGAAACGCTTCTCTGATAACTGTCTGTGTCCAGAACGTATAAAAAACTCCTACCGCTCAGTGATGGAGAGATAATCACTATTCAAAAATGGGTAAAAGATTTTAACAGACACTTATTTAAAGTAAAGATACAGATGGCAAATAAGCACATGAAGAAATGCTCACCATCATTAGCCATGAACTAAACTCAAATTAAAACCACAAGGATATACCTCTGCATACCTATTAGAATGAATGGAAAAAGCAAGCAAGCAAACAAACAAAAACCCCATCAATATTGCTAAGGTCTAAATGTTTGTGTGCACCCCCACCCCAAATTCATATGTTGAAATCCTAACCCCCAAAGGTGATGGTATTAGTGGGTGGGGTCTTTGGGGTGTGATTAGGTCATAAAGGTGAGGTCCTCAGGAATGGGATTCTTGAGAGCTCTCCTACAGAGCTTCTTCAGGAACCTTCCACCTTGTGAGGACACGGGGAGGAATCCACCCAGAAGAGAGGGCTCTCGCTCGACCAAGCTGGTCCCTGATCTCGAGCTTCTAGCAGTAAGTTTCTGTTGTTTATGAGCCTCCCAGTCAGGGGTCCTTGCTTCTAGCAGCCCAAACGGATGAAGACAAACACCTTGTAAGAATGCAGAGCGATTGCAGCTGGAATACATCTCTGGCAGGCATGAAAACGGTCCTTCCGGCTGCTCCGGAAAAACGACTGGCCATCTTTTATAGTCGCACATCAATTGTATGACCCAGCAATTTTACTCTAGATGTTTACCCAAGAAAAATGCTACGTCCGCAGAAGACCTGTGTACAGATGTGCAGAGCAGTTCTGTTCATACGCATCAAAAACTAGAAACGACCCAAATATCCTTCAACTTGTAAGGGCCCATTTAGCCAGAGCGGCCCCACTTGAACAGCCACTTTTTGTTTATGCAGTTAAACTTAAATTGACCCTGCCCCCCCAACCCCCCCAGAGGAGCTTACTTAAAAGCAAGTCCGGGAAACCAGTCCCAAGTAACTGCCCAAATACAAGGGTGGGTCAGGTCAGGTGGAGACATTCAATCAGTGAGGACGCACACTGTCTCCTAGCTACCAAGGTGATGGGCTAGTTTCCATAGCTACTATGGGGTGACCTGTAATTCAATCAGCCACCTGTGTGTGGCCAGGCCCAACCACATGGACTTTGCTCTATAAAAGTTAGTCTGGAAAGCAGGGAGGGGTCACCCTCTCTGTAAGGGGTGGCCCCGACAGGTCTGTTTGACTGTCGGTTTGATTCTTGATGCTTGGCGTGAAATAAAGCTTTGCTTGACCTTCGCTTTGTATCAGTCTTGCTCCTTTGACCATGGACCCATTATTGGGGGACCCAACATTGGGGACCTAACAAACTGATGAAGAAATATCTCTCCAGTGAGATGCTATTAAGCTATCAAAGGGAATCAGCTACTGATATACGCAACAGCATGAATGAGTCTCAAATCACATTATGCTAATTGAAAGAAGCCATTCACAAAAGTCTACACAAGGTATGATTTCATGTATACGTTACTCGGAGGAAAAAAAACAACACTACAGGGATAGAAATCAGCTGAGTGGACAGGAGCAGGAGCAGGGAAGAGGAGGAGAGGGCATTGACTACAAAGGGACACTAGGAAACTTTCTGGAGGATTCTATCCCTGGGGCTCTGGCGGTGGTTACAAGATTCTAAACCTTTGTTGAAATGCACTGCATTGGCATCCCCAAGAAGGATAAATGTTACTCTTTGTAAATTAAATCTCGATAAACCTGACTTGGAATAAAAAGAATGAAAGAATTCAAATCCTATTCTCCCCCGTCCCCACCCCCAAATAACAACACATTAAAGTGCTAATGGAGATGAAAATAACAACATTGGCACAATTATTCCAATTGTGGAAATTTATGCTGTAGCCCATGCATTTAATAGCGAGCATCATAGGCCTGTATTCTCCAGAGCACAAAGCCACCGAAATTGGATAATCTTTCCCTTATCTTGTTTCTATCATGAAAAAAAAAAGGCTTTCATTTTCCAAAGCATCTTTTTCTTTCTGGAAAAAGATAATATTTCATTTCTTTGTACCCTATTTCAACCCACAAAGGAATAGAGGCAGCTTACACGAATGTTTTCAATAACCTAGACGTCATAAATAAAAAACTGGGGCCAAAGAAAATATGCATCTCATGAGAAAGTCGAGAACAGCAAGGAAGCTGGGGCATGCTGGGGCGTGGATATGCAGGTCATGAGCTTCCCCCCACATAGCCATGTAGCCATGAGTTTCCTGATGGCCATAGGAGATGGGGGCGGGGATGGGAAAATTAATTAGCCAAATAATTTATGGGGTACAAGAGCAGAAACCCTTGAGTCCCACCATGGAAGAAAATGTTATCAAGACCAAACACCAAAGGTATCCCAGCAGCTTCCTCCATTTCTAACTGGCTCTGGTCTGGGAGAAAGGTAACTCAGCTGGTTAACCCACCTGGAAAAAGCATGGTTTCAGATAGAAACTTCTCCAGCTCTGGGGCCTGCCTCTGGGTCACCCCGTTGCCATTCAGGTGGCTTCGTTCCCTCTGGCCTGATTGCTCCTAGGAGAGAAGAAGCATGGGATGTCGTTTTTGGAACATCGGTGAGGTCCAGAGCTGACACCCAAGAAAGAATTCTTGAGATGTCTTTGGTGCAAAAAACCATGATTTTATTAAAGCACCGGGACAGAAGCCATGGGCAGAAAGAGCGGCTGCTCGGCGGTTGTGGGCGAATGACAGATTCTATATTTGGGAGTCAGGGTAGGTAAGGAAAAAGGGAGGTGTCCAAAAGGACTTTCATATGCTAAAGATGATTTGAGGGATACCGGAGTCAGAGTCCTTGCTATTGTCAAGCTAAGGTCATTTTCCCCTCTAGTAAGGCAGTGACATTAAGATAATTGGGAGCTTCCTGGGGAAACGATACACTCTGCCCTGCCTCAAGTATTTGTCAGTGGGCTGCAGGTTATAATGACATTTTATTTTGTTTACTTCTCCTCTGCCTCTGTTTCCCACAGCACTCACGGAAGGGAAGGTGACGTTAGGGCTCCAGGAAATTGAGTGATGGGTCTCTGGAAGCTAGGCTATTGATCAGAATGCTTTTTCCTGGTAAATCATGAAGACATTGGTAAACAGCTGGAGGCTCACGTCTTGCAGGACAGTGATCTCTTATCAGTTACCCATTTGTTTTTCCCTTCCCTTAGTTTTAGGGAAGCGAAGCGAGGCGTACCTGAGGGGTGTCCCACGGATCCCACCTGGGAGCGGAGGGGGTGGGGAGGCCGCGGGGAGTCAGCCTGTGCTTTGTCCTCAGCTCGCCTTCCACTCCCTCATCAGCACGGACTCCAGAAAGATCCCTGGCAAAGAAGCAGACTGAGTTCTGGGTCTCAGTGCTCGTCTGGACACTGACTGGTTGACTATGGATTTGTGCTGGATTTGTGCCTCGGTCTTCATCTGTATAATGGGCAGACCTGTATTAGAAGCCCCACACAACTGTTATGAGAATTTGTTCACAGCTAGAAAAATATTTCATAAACTTTGTGACCAATGACTCCTGCTACGGGTTGAATTGTGTCCCCTAAAAGAATGTTGAAGTCCTAACTGGCAATACCTGTGAATGTCACCTCATCGGCAATAAGGTCTTTGCAGACAGTCAAGGTAAGCCGTGCTCCTTAGGATAGGCAAGAATCCCCTATGATAGATGTCCTTATAAGGAGAAATTTAGACACACAAGTGGGAGATGGTGTGAGGCTGCAGGAGAATGCCACCTACCAGGTGAGGATCCCCAAAGCTACCAGAAGCTAGGAGATGGGAGAACTGGCCAGATCCTCCCTCACAGCCCATAGAGGGAACTGACCCTAACAACACCTTAATCTTGGACTTCTAGCCTCCAGAACCCTGAGACTCGAAATTTCTGTTATTGAAGACACCCAGTTTATGGTATTTTTTTTTGAGCAGCCTGAGGACGTTACTCTGGTTGTGATGAGGGAGCAGAAGCCTAGCTGAGGACAAAGCAAAAAAGGACCCCTGTACCCCCTCTCCCCACTCCTGAGTGGGACCTGTGTGACATTCTTCCAGGGATCTCCCAACCATCTTAATGTTAATACATTGCTAGAGGGGAAAACAACCTTACCTTGACAATGGCAAGGCCTCCATTATCTAAAGGGCACTGAGGTCTCAGCTCTCACTCCCCCAAATGGAATTTATGGCTCCCACTCATAGGCTAAACTGCTAAGAAGCCCCCTCCATGCCTTCCTCTGACTCATGGTGACGCAGGACTTGTCTCCCTTGGGTATAGAAGAGGCTTTGTTCCTTTGGTCACTTTCTCCAATGACCTTGTGGCCATCCCTAGCTCTTCAGATAGTGGGACCAGAGCCCAGACATCTGTGTCTCGCACAGCGCATGATCTGTGCAGGTGGGCATCCCCGCAGGGTCTCTGTCAAGCAATCAGGAGTTAATCTCGGTCAGTCTCATTCATCTGTTGCTGGAATCCTGAAGACTGAACCCCTGGGGGGGAAAAAATTGGAGGCAACCTGCCCTGCCCACCCACACCTCCCACACCAGCTCTCATTCTGATTAGATCTGGTGTACTCGTTTTCTATGGCTGCTGTCACAAATGACAACAAACTTGGTCGAAAGTTAGTCTCCCACGCTTCTGCAGTCCCAAAGTCCAAAATGAGTTTCATTGAGATAAAATCAAAATGTCAATGGGTTTGCACTCCCTCTGGGGACTCTAAGGGAGAATTTGGTTTTTATGCCTTCCTTGGCTTCTGGCTGCTCGTCCCAGTCTTCTAGGCAAGCATCTTCAAATCCTACTTCATGGTCACATCGTCTTCTCCTCTTTGGCCTCAAATCTCCCTCTGTGGCTCTCTTATAAGGAAATATTCCATTGTATTTAAAGCCCACCTGAATAATCCAGGATCATGTCCCCAGCTCCAGATCCTTAATCCTATCACTTCTTTTGTCATACAATGTAAAGTTTTAGGGATCAGGTCTTGGATGTCTTTGGGGTAGGGTTATGTTTTGGCATACCATTCCTGGCATTGATTCTGGCCATCCTGGCCATGCCCATTTTGGTAAATGCAGTTGACGTATCAGAATCCATGAGCTCTATGGGATCCATCATGCTCAAGGTTGGGGTAGGAGTGGGTGGTCATTGATGAAGCTATAGGGCAGGTAATCGAAAAGAACAAAATCAAAGAGGTATTGGGCTTGTCTGGCAGGTAAGACAAGGTCAAATATTTGCTCAAAGCCCAGCATTCATAGTCCAGAGAGAAAGAAGTTCAATTCTGTACCTTCATCTGTGCCTATGCAAGAGTCTATAGTAGTTTCCAGGACCATAGAAACAGCGTTGCCCACAGCCCTATGGCAACTTCCTTCTGTTTTCCACTAAATTACCTTTCCTAGAGCAGATAAAAAATTGGTTGTCTACTCAATGTTTATTTCCTCCTTTCTTTCCTTCTCAACAGAGCCCAGATTTGCTTTAGGGACTCCGCTCCCCCACGCCAGGTCGCGGGTTTTCGGGAGGCAACCGCTGCACTTTAAGCTGTGGAGACTGGGTTCTGTTTAAACCAGGCAGGTCAGGTTGAGTCAGGTTACCACACCAGTGAATGCTGGTCATGAGCATATGGCAGATTACTGGTCCGCTGGGACAGGAAGGAGTGTTTCCTATAGAATTTTGCAAAAATGGTTTCCTTGCTCTTCCAAAGAGACACGAAGAAGCCATGGCCTCCTTTCTTCTCTGAACAAAGTTATGACTCATCATGCCTGGAAGTGTTTTACCATTTAATGGGCATTTGGAGAACCAATGTAAGAACAAATTTCACTTACTGAAAGTGACAGAGTGGAGGGCAGAAAAACATGGGTCTTTAATTAGATAACTGAGCTACAGAATCAGCCAACCCCAAGAAAGCTACCTCACTTCCAGAGTTCTTATGAGGTGAGATATAAATTGCTTTATCATTTAATTTGAATGGGAGCCCAAAGTATCCTAAGTCACCTCTTGTCCAAGATCTGATAGTGCTTAGCCAAACCCGCTTTTCTTTCCAGCAATAGAAAGAGAGGGACGGTCAGAGTTATACAGAGAAATTTATATTGGATTTTGATTCAGGGTCCATTTTTATGTAATAAATTAGAGAAAATTGCATTTACCAAAACTCCTCTTAGAAAGAGATCATTGTCTTAGTGGGAAAAATGGATTGATAAGCATTCGAGGTCACAGCAGAGAATGCAAAGCCTTTGAGCTTGGGCAGAACAGAGGACAGGGTATTGTTTGTGTCTGGGAGGGTGTCAAAGTGGTAGAATAAGAAGGAAAGAGGAGGAAAGGAGTGAAGAGATGGCTGAAAGAGAGGAGCCACATGCAGTCACACCTCTTGCTCGACAGTCCCCGCATCTCCCCACTCTGGTACATCGTCCAAAGCCACGAAATGTGGACCACTTGTAGAAACCAGTGACAGAGACGACTGTGTTCTCTAGGGATTATGGGCTGAAATACAGCAGGCAGGAAAGCAGGTGTATGAAGACAGAAAGTATCACAAGTAATTCCCCATGAGTTTCCCCCAGATCACGAAGACACATTTGGTTCTCTAGGTCAGTCTTCAGCATGGCAGCCTCAGCAATAAGGAGCCCAAGGTTATGTCGGGGGTCCTGTGACTACTCATGGTGCCTTTCCTAATACCTGTGTCTCTCCCACAAACCACACTGGGTGATCTGTCCCAACCACTCCCAAATTTTGGAGCCCCAGGCCCGCAGGGAACTTTGCTTTGAGTGCTGTGATCTTTGCTTTGAGGGCTGGGCTCCCCAGCCCCTTTTGGAAAAGCATAGCCTCAGGCACCTCATCCTTCCAACAGGACTTTACTCTTTCCGCCTTGCTTGTATCCTTTTTCTTTATTGCATGCATGGCATCGCTGGTCCTAGACTTTTCAGCGTTTTCGGGGTTTGACTCTAGCCTTTCCATGGGAAATGCCTTCCTAGCAGAATTCCCCACCATGGGCATTCAGACCTGCCATTTGCATAAGTAAACAGTCATTTGTACAGATGAAATGAGCAGTTACATATGTGCAGATAGGTCCTAATAGGTACCGTATGCTTCAATTACCCATTTGCCCAGCCCCCTGGACTGATTGGTTATTAATGCAACAGATGGAGCAATTTAGCATTAGCAAACTCCCCAAATGCCACCCTTCCCCCTTCTTCCCAGACCCTCGAGCTTCTCCTGGCACCCTCCACGTCTTTGTCGCAGCAGAATCAATGCCACTGAGCAGTATCCAACACGTGCCCTTAGTTCCGCGGACGGCTCAATTGCATTTTTTTTAATGAGGGCGCCACTCAGCAGACCCAGCAGGCCTTCACTGTCAAAAAGATTCTCAACTGAAAAAGGCTGGGTTTTTCAACTGCATCCTGTGTAAAAGCTGGCCTGCTTGGACTTCTTTTGGCTGAAAGTCTTCAAAGTATCTGAAGGTCAGGGCTATGGATGCTTGAGGTTTGCTAAGATGACCCAGAGTTCTGTCAAGATCCTGGGGTCCTGTTGGGGGCATCTTGGACAGACTGATGACGGTCGGCACACCCCCGTCAGACCAACAAAGACTCAGAGCCCCTCAGAGGTGGGGGCAAACAGGAAATCTTTCAGGCCCGCAGGTCGCACGCTGATTTCCTTGACACCCTGAGAGTCCCAAAGATACCTGGGAGTGAGGAGAAGCCTGAGCAGTAGGGAACCTGCCCTTTGCGACCCTGCATTAACCAGACCTGCTCTGTTTTTACTTGGCACACTTTATCATTTATTGGGTTTATCCAGTATGGCTAGAAAATCCCACCGCCAAAGTCAGTCAGAAAAGCCAACAGGTTATTGGTTTTAGACCTGGCTCTCTAAAATCTTTTCAGTTCTTGATGGGAGGGGGGGCAGAAGAGGTGGTTGAACGGAAGCTATTTTAAAGTATTTTACAAAGTTTAATAGCACTTCTCCATTCACTGACTGCTCCCTGAAATGTCAGGCAGCGATCTCATCCACCCCCAGCTCCAACCACCGCCTTCACAGCCGTGACTCACAGCCTCCTGCCTCCAGCACAGACCCCTTTTCCAGAATCCGGGTCTGAATCCACGCTTGTCCACACTGCCTCTCCTCTTGCCGCTCTTGAGGCACTCTAACTCAGCTGTCTTTTCCCTGTTACTCATGAGTCCCCGCCCCCCAACAATGGATCCTTTTCGGACATTCTCGTCTCTGCACTAGGCAATTTCCTCTATTGAGCTGCATACAACAGAGCCCTACAAATCCCTCTTGCCTACACTCTCTCCCTTTCTTTGCCTATCTAGCTGATCACCAGGTGCTGTCAATTGCCCTTCTGAACATCTTCATAAACCATTTGCTCCCTCCATCTCTTTGGACTTCACCCTACTCCAAAAGTCACTCAAAGAAGCAAAGTTTCTTACCTGCTCTCCACTTCCATCAATGTTTTCACATCTTATGATGAAGAACACAATCCTTGCCAGGGCCCAAGGCCTTACAAGGCCAGGCCCCAGCCTCACCTCTCACCACTGGCCCCTTGCTGCTGCGTTCCAGCCGCTCTGCCTTTTTATCAGTTCCCTGCACACATCAGGCTCCCTTCCACCACAGGGCTTTTGCACATGCTGTTCCCTCTGCCTGGAATAGTTTTCCTCCCTTTTCTGTCTAAGTCCTCTTCCTCAGGTCTCTGGTTTCTAGCCCCTCTTGATTTGTGTGTCCTTCCTGTGCCACACTTGTGGCAATATGGTTTATGGGCTATTAGATAAATCCCTAACTCTGCTCCATCCCTCACTGGGCTTGAACTCTCTGCTTTCTGAGGGTGTCACCTGGCCTCCGCAGCCTCCGTGGGTCTGGGCTGCTCTAGCACTGAGGCGCCCCCCCCCCTACAGCGGGCACCACAGAGGACGTGAGGGAGGAACACGGCTGGCGTAGATGCAGAGTCCCCAGCAACTGCAGCCCGGGCTTTTCAGATGTGGAGACAGTGCTAGGTGTCGCTGAGGCAGCAGCCGCTGGGACCGAAGCCAAATGGCCTTGCCCAGAGGCGGGTGAGGCCTTGGCCGGAATGCTTCCTGTGAGGGTTAATTTTACGTGTCAACTTGACTAGACTAAGAGATGCCCAGACAGTCAACAAAACATTGTTTCTCGGTGTGTCTGTGAAGTTGTTTCAGGAAGACGTTAGCACCTGAGTTGGTAACGAAGGAGATGGCCCTCACCAGAGTGCATGGGTTATCATCCGGTTCACTGAGGGTCCGAATAGAAGAAAAAGATGGAGGGCGGGCAGATTTGCTCTCTGCCTGAGCTTCGTCCTCCCTCTCCTCCTGCCCTCAGACATCAGTGCTCCGGGCTCTCAGACCTTCAGGTGCAGACTGGGACTCCACCACTGGCTTCCCGGGGCCTCCAGCTGGCAGGTCATAGAACTTCTCAGCCTCCATAACTGTATGAGCCGGCTCCTCACAGAAAATATCCTTCCATCTACATCTATCCTATTGGTTCTGTTTCTCTGGGAAACCCTGAAAGACACACTTCATATTATATAATTATTCTCCTCTTACCTCTGATATAATGGCAGGCATAGGGAAGGGCACGGACTTTACAGTGAACGTTGGACTCCTGGCTGCCACGTCATCGAAGGTCTGAGACTCCTCCTTCATCTGCAGAATGGGGACAACTGTGGTAAGACCATCGTTCAAGCTTTTTGGGGGAGCAGTAGGCAGGCAGGAATTCATGGGCAATTCTAGAAGGTTGTGGGGAGTGGTTTAATGTAGCTACTGCATAGACGATGAAATAATCTTGAAACCCATGCCATCATTAAAAAGTATACATGACGTGTACATTCTAGTCCATCATGTATCGTGTTTTTTAATCATTGAAAATTTCCCTGGACATAATTTAAAAAATGTTTTAAGAAGAGCTTTATCCTGCAAATGTATATATCCATCCTCTAAAACACCATCAGAATCCCCTGATGGGTGGCTGAGCATCGCAGTTGAAAAAGCACAGCTCAGGACAAGAGACAAGGACAGAAACAACTACTATTGATTGAATTCACATTAGGTGTTTCACTTGCATTTTCTCATTTGACTATTTCAAAGGCATCATGACGTAGGGATTACTTCCCCTATTCTGCAGATGAGAACATCAAGGCTCAGGGAGATTAAATGCCCAACCCAACCAACAATGAGAATTTGAATCCAGTTCATCATATGCGAAGGTCAGATTTTTACCCACCAGGCTGTGTGGCTTCCCAATGCTTATGGAGCACCCGGCCCGGTGCCTGGCCAGAGCAGGGACTGAGACCGTTCCCACGGTGGCCACCCCGTGGCACGCGGTAGTCAGCCGGCTTCTCCAGGACCAGGAAAGCCACGCCCTCTGGACAGGTGAGCCAGGCTGTCACTAGGCAGAGATATGACTAGATAATTTTGCCCCTCACTCATCAGTAGAGCCTTAAATCTCTCCCTTTCTCTCTGCCTCCCCCTGGATCAGTTAGCTGTGAATCTACCAATTATTCTCCAAAGCTATCAAGCCGTTACCATTGAACGGGGAGCCAGGGAACATTATGGCCGGTCTCTACTCTGCATTTCCCGGATCAAGAACTCCGAAGACGGAGGGGGCTGCGGCCAAGTCAAAAGCTGTTTTGCCCATCAAGGATTCACTGATGGCCTTGGGAATTTAAATAGCCCCTTTTGGGGCGCCTGGGTGTCTCAGTGGGTTAAAGCCTCTGCCTTCGGCTCAGATCATGATCCCAGGGTCCTGGGATCGAGCCCCGCAGCAGGCTCTCTGCTCAGCAGGGAGCCTGCTTCCCTTCCTCTCTCTGCCTGCTGCTCTGCCTACTTGTGATCTCTGTCTGTCAAATAAATAAATAAAATCTTTAAAAAAATAAAATAAATAACCCCTTTAAAGGGAAATGTTATGGAAGCTCTGTCTCCAAGGGGAAAAGAATAAAATAAAGAAAATTGAGTTTCTGAGTGGAAAAATACTAAACCCAAAAGACTGCTATTCTTCTGTTAAGTTGTAAAGATTAGAGAGTCTGAATGTGGTGATAATGACTTTTTTATATACTCTCTCCTTAAACAATCTCTCAATTATAACCACCTTGTGTGTGATGACAGTCGTCCGCAGTTATGTCCATCCGTCCATCCATCTACACAACCACTTGTCAACAGAAGGCAAGTGGGTCAAGCAATACCCATTCTTTGACTTCCACCAACAAGACACTGAGGACGGTGCTACACTGTCCCCAGCTCTGGCCTCATCGAGGACACCCTGAGAACAAACAAAGCCACCTCAACCTGTGACACAACATGAAGTTGTTGCATCTCCCTCTCCCATGCCCAGCTCGCTCCTCCAACAGCATGGGTAGTGGCCGCACCACCTAGAGTGAGTGGATCTGGTTTGGACATAAGTACAAACCCAAGAAGTTCTACACATACCACATCTCTGCTGATGTGGCGAAACTCCTCGTTCTAACCTGGTGAGGAAGGAAAGTAGAATTGGATGATCATGATTTTGCAGCCCCTAAGGAAAGAATGAATTTCGACATTAGTAATGAGAAGACATTAACCTCAGGAAAAGAGACAGTCGGATCTGAGCTGCTTCCTGAACACGCTTCCACATGCACGGTGGGGTTCCCGGAGCAGCAGTCCAGGCCTGTGAAGCTTCAAGAGCCAACCACCAATCGACAGGAAATACAGAGGACAGAGGAACTTATTAAATGCCACCAAGGGAATGCAATTAGCAAAGTCCAGACTGTGGGAAACTTAAGAGACCAAATGACTCCATTCAGCAACAACAAATTGCACAATGACGTAGAAAGAGTCTACAGTTTAAAAAGAGTCTTAGGAGACACGCTAACTGATCACAGAGTGGATTTTATTTGGATCCTAATTCAAACAAATAAACTTTAAAAATATATAAAACAACTAGGAAGTACAAACACTGACTAGGTAATTAATGATATGAGGAAATAACTGTTGACTGCTCTGGGCTATGACAACGGTATTGCAATCCTATTATAAAAGGGGAGTTTGGTCCTAGAAACAGAGTAGGGTGGTGGTGCCGGGGGGTGGTGGAGGGGGAAATGGGAAAATATTGGTCAAAGTGTACAAAGATTCAGTTATGCAAAGTTAGTAAGTTCTAGAGATCTAATGTATACTTGAAATTGCTAAGAGGATAGATTTTTAAATCTTCTCATTGCACACACACACACGCAGGGTGGACATGTAGAAGCAGTAGCTATGCTAAGTACCTGGGTTGTGGCAAATCATTCACTGTATATCAAAACATCAAATTGTGTAGCTTATTACACATACTCAAGTTTTATGTCAGTAATATCTCAATAAAGCTGTTAAAGTAAAATAGGAGTTTTTGCTTTTCGAGATACACACTGAAATATTTGCTGATGAAATGATAGGACTTTTGGGATTCACTTCAAAACCTCCAGGGTGGGGCACCTAGATGGCTCAGTCGGTTAAGTGTCCACCTTTGGGTCAGGTCCTGATCCCGGAGTCCTGAGACCAAGTCCTGCATCCGGCTTCTTGCTCAGCGGGGAAACTGCTTCTCCCTCTCTCTCTGCCTGCCACTTCCCTGCTTGTGTTCTCTCTCTCTCTCTGATAAATAATTAAACAAAATCTTTAAGAAAATAAAACAAAATCATCCGGGGTACAGCTGGAAGGGGGTGTAGATGACAAAAGGTTGTTCATGACTGACGGTTGTCGAGTTGGACATGTTGGAGTGGGACGCACTGTTCTCTCTCTAGTTACTCATGCGTACTTGAAACAGACCGTAAGTTCTTAAAACTTTGAAAAATAATGTCCTCAGCAAGAACCATTAACAAATATTTTGTCCAGCCCCTGCCATGTGTTGTGCACTAGCGTAGGTGATTGAGATACGTCAGCCACAAAACAAGATTCCTGCCTTCCTGGAGCTCACATTCCGTGGGAGGTTGAGGGCAGGGGAAGAGGGACTATGGATTTGATTATTATGTTTAAAACCATCAGAGAAACTGTGAACAGACTAAGCTGGGTTACGAGTTAGAGAGGGAGCGGTTGTCACTTTGAACCGAGTGCCAGGGGCACCTGTGTGAAGACCCTGCGGGAGATGAGGGAGTGAGCCCGAGGCGGCCAGGAGGAAGGGTGTGCCTGGGACAGGTGACTGCGAAAGCGAAGGCAGGAGGCAGGCATGTGTCTGCTATGTCTGACCAACAGCAGGGAGACCAGAGTGGCTGGAGTGCAATGAGTTTGAAAAAGTATAGATCAGAGAGGTAGGGGGAGCAGGCGAAGATGGAGTAAGGCCCGTGTAAGGACTTGGTTTTTACCCTGGAAGGGTGACAGTAA